>PVLC010002140.1:0-121435 GCA_004027655.1 Graphiurus murinus | reverse complement strand
GACACCGGGCTTTCAGAGGAATCCTATAGATACAATGCAGAAAGTTTATTGGGAAACAAGAATGACAGAAAACTGAAGTATGGGAGGAACATGGGTTTACAGAGAGGAAAGGAAGGGTAAACTATAATATAGAGAAGTAACCGCCGGGCGTGGTGGCGCACGCTTGTAATCCCAGCATTCGGGAGGCTGAGACCGGAGGATCCGGGTTCTCGGCCAGCCTCAGCTACCTAGTGAGGCACTCCACAACTTAGTGAGACTCGGTTTCAAAATAAAGAATAAAAAAATAGGGCTGGGGGTGTAGCTCGGAGGTAGAATGCCCCTGAGTTCAATCCCCAGTACCGCAAAATAAATAAATAAATAAATATAATATAGAGAAGTAGAATTCAGCACAGAAATTCTGATTTCTGGGTTATTCTTAATGAGCACATTTATGTTGTTTTTGTTAAAATATCAGGACCTTTTAATCTAATGACTCAGCTTCTCTGTGTTTCTATTTCTCTTGAACTTTGTCTTATTGCTTTGCCATTTGAAAGTCCAGCCATGAAAAAAAAAATTGGAAACTATGTCTATTTCTAGGTGCACAGTGGCTCCTTAATAGTAGAAATATCAATTGGGAGATGATTGGCTCCTCCGTACTTCTTTTGCCACCGTGCATCAATTAAGTACTTAAATTGGGATCTCTCTGGAGCCCAATTCTTATAATCACAGATCAATAGCAAATTAAATGTTTAGATTAAATGAGTGTGTGTTGCTTTCACACTCTTCACAATTATAGGTGACACCCCCAATCCTTCAGGATTGTTATTCAATAATGGAAACAATCAAGGCCAGGATCAATTATGGTATTTACAGCTTTTTGTGCTTTTCCCCAAAGTTTAACCTATGTTTATGGGGAATAATAAGGCAGCTATACTCTTTTATTTTATTTTTTTTCTTTTGCAGTGCTGGGAACATTTTACCTCTGAGCTACAACCCCACCCCTATTTTTAAATAGGGCCTCACTAAGTTGCTGAGGGTCTCACTAAGTTCCTAATGCTGGCCTCAAATCTACAATACTGTCTCAACCTCCCAAGTACTAGGATTACAGGAGTGTGCTACTATGCCCAGCTTGCAGCTGTGCTTCCTTTAAATTCAGTTTATATTTTGTTTTGGGGCCAAAGCAGGTCTTTAAGACTTAAATATTAAGGATGCTGCCCTACAGGTAGTCATGGCAAACTTTTAGCCCTCCTTAAAGGAGATGGTTGTCTTAGTTTCTTTCTTGGCTGTCTTAGTTTCTTGGCCAAAACTGAGTGGTGTAGAGCAACAGAAAATTACTCTCTCCCAGTTCTGAAGGCAAGAAGTCTGGAGTGAAGGTATGTCAGAAGATTGTATTCCTTCTGAAGGCCATGGGAAAGAATTTCGCTTTGGCTCTTCCTCACTTCTGCCGGTTCCCAGCAACCCCCGACATTGCTTGGTTTGTAGCCACATCACTCCAATCTCTGTCTCTGTCACTGCTTGACTGTTCTCCCTCTATGCCCTTGTCTCTGATTCCAAACCATGCTCCCTCCTCATATGGACAGCAATCAGTGATTTAGTGCCCTCTAAAATCCAGCCTGACCTCATCTTAGCTGTCACATCTGCAAAGACTCTATTTCCAACACTAGTCACATTCGCAGATGTCAGGGGTCAGGATTTCGACATATCTTTTTAGGGGACATGATTCAATCCTCAACATTGGTATTATTGAGACTTCTGTTCTGTTCTGGCAGCTGCTTGTAAGATTTTACAGAATACTTATTTGTCTATATCCAAAAACATAGACAGATGCTAATTTCATCCAGCTCATTCCTCTTGCTTCTGATTGGCACTTTATCTATCAATGCATATAATTGTTTACTTGCCCTAAGACCTGGTTCCTTGAGAGCAGCTCTTCTTCTCTTTCTCGAGATTTTCTTGGTGCAACTGTCAAACTTTACCTTCTTTAAAAAAGCACTGGGAGGCAGCTCAGAAGCAGCCGAGTCAACACGCTAGTGATCAAGGATGAATCACTATTTCCCTCCTCTGTCAGGGATCTGCTGACAGATACTAATGGTAGCTGTCATTGTACTAAATCTAAAGGTGAAAGAAAACAAGGGTTGTAGCACTTTTAATGAAGATAACTTAGAATTTTTTCCTTCTTGCTCTTTTTAACATGCACGTTGTATATATTTAGCTAAATGTTGTTGTTATTTTAAAATTGTAAACCAAATCTCAGAGCACCATATTTTCTTTCAAAGTAATGTTAAAGAATTTTGATTATAGGAAGAAAATGAAAAGTTGTAAAATACCATTAAGGGTAATATGTGGAGATCAGAAAGCACCAGATAATAAATCGATACTCAACAGCATCTTTCCATATTATACTGTATTACTGTGTTAAACTAATACATACCAGACATTAGATACACTAAATGTAATAGTCATCAAAAATAATGAAACTACTTTATTCTATCTAACAGAAAAGCAAACCTTTTTAATAATAGTAACAAATACTGGTATGTTGTATTATGAACCTTGCCTAGAAGACCAGGGTATGAAATTTAAAGTTTATTAAGGATTATATTATTTCATAATTCTAATATCTACCTGTCTTTAGTTTAGGGACTCATAACATAAGGTTGATAACTTAGATAGAAAAACTTATTTTTAGTTTTACTAACTCTAACTTATATTTGATATTTACTCAATTATGAATATAAGCCACAAACCATGGTGATACTGGCACCAATAGAAATCATAGACTGGTTTTAAATTACATCACAAGAATTAAATATAAATCAAATATGATGTATACTCAGCACTGCTTCAAAATTATGTTAGCTGCTAGATGTTTCTAGACTTTGTTATTTAATGCATTGATAAAGAATTATTTTAATATTTTGGTCATTATGTGCATATAATCACTTATCATTGTAATGCTTTATTTTATGCATTTTAAAACAACTATATAAAAATATATGGGACTTCCAGAGTAGCCCATGATATAAAACTTGATAAGAACCTCTGTACTCATTTCAGTACCTTGAATTTCATGATAACAGATTAAAAGCCAGGTTCAAATGCTGGCATTAAATACTGCAACTTTATTTCTTATTTTAGTTTGCCAATTCATTAATCATCTGAATTTTATTTTACAAGACTATGGTAACTAACATTGGATTAAATGAGTCAAGATACAGGGATATATAAAAAAAAAAAGAAGTATAATATATAATTCCTGTCTTCAGTGACATTATAGTCTAGTTATATAGCACATGATTTCCTCTTGTTTCTGTCATATCTTAAAATAATTTATCTTTGCATAATGCTTTTTAAAATGCTCTCAGAATACTGTCCTACATAAGATATTCACTGGTCACCATCAGCAGGGTTGAAAGTTGGGAGGGCAAGACCATATCAGGTTCATAAATAAAAAAGTGACTTTCCCTTATGTAGGGAGAGAACAAGAAGAAAATGATCTTTTCAAGATTGCTGTTCGGTGGTACTCCATTTCACATCACGGTTTCTTTAGAAAGATCCAGGGTCCCCAAATCCTCAACCTCCTTCAGTTTATGATCTACACATTTACTAAATGTGTCAGCTTGTTAGGACTGAAGTTGGATGTGACGCAAGACATGGACATCTCAGAAAGGGAAAGGGAAAGAACGGGGATGACACTGTAGTTGCTGGCAGTGAACTTTGATACCACTGATATGCGGTAGTTTTGCTTTTGAAATCTCAACCTATTCCTAAGTGCAAATACTGGTCTCCCCAAAACTAGGAAAGGAGATGGGATCAAGCTGAGATAAACTGAAACCAGCTCCATTATCAGTTGCTTTGCTGCATCTTCCCCATGCTGTAGGTCCACCCATTTTGAAACATTCAAAAAGTATTTCATAGGTCAACGGCTTGTTAGAGCCTTACTCAGAAGCCTGTAACAGGAGATAGGGGATGGAGAAAGGAGGCTTGAGGAAGGCAAGAGTTCATATAATGTTATGTCCATGTACAAAGTTATTACTACCAATATCACTAAAATGTAAGGTGAAAGAGGAGGGGGGAGCAGGTGGGAGGAAGGGAAATACACCAAGTGCTGTGTGCTTATATGCATCTGCCTGTGTTGTATAATTACAGTGCACCAATAAAAGTACGAAAGTTTTTGTTGTTGTTGTTTTGTTTTTTAAGAATCTGAGTTCCACCTCAGACTCACTGATTCAGAATCTGCATTTTAACAAAATCCTCAAGTGAATTAGATGCACATTAAAGTTTGAGGAAGCTGGGTGTGGTGACACAGGCCTATAATCCCAGTACCTAGGAGGCTGAGACAGGAGGATAACTGGTTAGAGTCAGTGTGCACAGTAGCTTAGCAAGAATATTTCAAAAGAAAAAAATAAAAAGGCTAGGAGTGTAGCTCATAGATAGTTACACCCCTGGTTTCAATCCCTAGTACTAAGAAAAAAAAAAATTAAGTAAATAAAGTTTGAGAAGCTCTGATGAGTTTAACTGAGAGATGACTGAACTCTCACCCCTGGGTCTCCCATTGTTTAGAGCGTCCTGCTGTGGTTTCTACCTTCACCAAGAGCTATGAGGCTCACACTAATAAAATACACTTAGTAATGACTTTGAGGGAAAATCTCATTGAATCAGGCAATTGTTCACTAAAAGCACACTGTATGGGACAAGTCAGCCCCAGCTGGTGCCTCGAGTGTACCAAGACAGCTTATGTTCACAGGGAGCAAGAAGGCCAAAGTGTTGCATTTAGGCAAGTCCTAGGTGTACGACGTGCCAGGGAAAACTAATGTTTTTCCTGCACTGGCTCTGACATGTTCACACATGAATGTATTTCATTCAGAAAAAGTAAAGGCTGGAGAATGGCACAGTCTGGTTTTATGAGAAACAGATGTGTCATGGTTCACCCACTCCCTGACCACCTGTGGTTTGCCCATGACTCAACTTTCTTGAATAAAGGGAGTTAACTCTTGGATCCCGCACAAACTCTAAATTACATATTTATTTTCTTCCTCCTCATATTTCTCTTTACTTCTCATTGCCATAAGAGACCCTTGCAATTCAGAGATGTTCAAATAAGCTGCAAAAGGAATTTTTAATGTTCCTAAGCATTTTCATTTACAGGCAAATCCTTGCTTTGGTATTTAGATTGAGGGCCTGTTAAAAGTTCAGACCGAGCATCAATTTATCCAGCCAATTAGAAAAAGTGATTTTTATTTATATTTTAAAGCCAGCGGGTTATAAGGTCCCTTAGTGTTTAGTTTTCAGTTGAGGGAAGGGATTATTCTCCTTCAGAAACATGCTTTTAGAAGCCATTGATTAGTCACTTAATTCTCAGCTACCTCTATTCACGAAATAATGTGGACAAATTAAAATCATTAATATCCCTTAAACTTCAGTTCAGCAGGCAATGCCTGCTGTTAAATCTCACTTCCTCCAACTGCTCACCAGTAGCCAAAAGGAAGGATTTGAACTTCATTACGTTTTATTTCTCTTACCATGGTCTGCTTTCCATTCCACAGAAAATGGGCAGGGAAATGGTCCAACCACAGGTAGGTGGATGGAAAAATACAAGGCACAAATAGCCCATATAGGGAAGGATCATGCCTTCAACCACCACTGACAATATTTTTTAAGGATATTTTGACTTCCATTTATGCCATCAATTTAGGGTTGGTTTTGAAATGCCATTGGGATATTTGGCTTTTCTTTTTCACAGAATCTTCTTTACTTTTGTCAGATGCATTATCTAATTAAAAGCAAATATATAAATGAGAGTAGCCTGTCAAGGAAGTACTCATCATTCATGGGCCAAATTTTAATTACAATGACAACACTGTCAAAAAAAAAAAAAAAAGCAAAAGCCTTTTAAAAACCACAGTTATTTCATTGCTTATAATTTTAATTGAGATGCAAATTACATGGAATTTGAATTTTATAAACCCTTGATGTGTATGTCATGGTGTCATAATGCTATCCAAAATGGCACATGGTAAGTTTTATACACTTTATAAATAGAGAAACTTAAGAGACAAAGAAACAAATAACCTGGCCACCATATGAGTCATTGGCAAGCTTTGGAAGGGAACTCCCAAGCTCATTTCCTGGAAGTGTTTTGTGAGTTCAAATGCACTACTTCTATCCAAAGGGAATGAATGCCCTAGAATAGATAATGTGTGGATTAATTTTTCAGAAATAAAGATTTTCTAGAAACCAACCTCAATGTCATTTTGAGACTCGTTTTCAGATAAGAAAATACCCTATTTTTTAAATTTAAATTTATTTTTTCTGTGTTACATACTCCTTTATTTTTTATTTATTTTTTAATTGGTGCATTGTAATCATACATCTTTGTTAGGTACAAGCTGGTAAAGGCATGCATGCACACATTTCTCACTTAACCCTTCCCCAGTTCCCACCCCACTTCTCAAGTTCAGTTTAGTGATTGACTTTGGTATGTTTGTGAAAGTACATCATGTGCATTAGGGTGCCCCTCCCCCGTCACCTTCAGTTAAGTCAACTTCTTTGCTCATCTAAGGTAAGAAAATACCCTATTTTAAAACAAGCAGTTTGAAACTACAGTCTGCTTGATGTTTAGTCAGGACATTGGGAAACTCAATGAATTATTGATGTCCTTGGCAACTTATTAGTCTTATAACAATAAAACCAAATGACAACAGATTTTGCCGATAGACTGAGCTACAGAAAAAAAATGAGTTTTTTAATTTAATATACTTTATTGGTGCATTGTAATTATATGTCATAATTATATGTCAGAGTGATAGAAACATGCATGCACACAGTACTTGGTGAATTTCTCTCCAGATCTCACTAGGTTCTCATTGGCCGTAGTATGATGCTTTCTTTATATGCCCGTTTGGTTGCCCCCCCCCCCAAAAAAAAGTAACAATACTGCCATTTCAGAATGTAAGTGACTCTATATGATCACATATGGTCCTATTTGATACATTAAAAGTTATGGATTTGATGCTAAAATTCTTTGAAATATATATATATATATGTGTATGTATATATATATATATATATATATGAAATTTTTTAAAAGCCCGATTCATTGGTCACCCATACAAATTTTTATCTTAGAAGCCAAGCTGCAAGGATGCCAAGATTGTAATGTGCTAAAATCCTTATACCTGGTGATAGTATCCTAAAAAAGGGCTTTTATTGTTCAAGCTTTCACTTTCATCCCTTCTACAATATGTTTAGTGAATTTAATCAGTTTGTCATTTTAAATTAATGAAACATCTTCTAAGTATGCCAGCTGACCAAAGATAGTATTTTAGATTTTTGCTTAGCTTGAACTGGTAGTAGGATACAAAAAAAAAAAAAAAAAAGAAAGAAAGAAAAAGGCTAAGATATGGCTCCTGGTGTTAAGAAGCCTATAATTAAACTGAAGAGAAAAAAACCCTGTCCAAAATTATCTTTAATACAAGAAGGGTTAGCCAAAGTGGTGGCGGTGGTGGGCAGACATAAAGGATAATTGAGAAACAGCATTTGAGTTGGGTCTTAAAGGGATAGGCAATGCTTTTGATAGAAATGTTGAAAGGTAATTTAGCAGAGAGTACAATGTGAGCCAAAGTCTGAGCTCAGTAAAGTACAAGGTAAATTTAGGTAGTGAATTATCTGATGAGATTTGGGCTCAGTATAGAAAAAAATATTAGAAAATATAGATGAAAACAGGTTGAAGTCAAATTTGAGAGGGCTTGAATAATGTACTATTGAGTTAATACTATTCTTTAGATAATGGAGGAATAAGAAAAAAAATAGTCAAGAGTTTTTTCTGCTGTAAAATCATATTTGCAATAGTTATAAAAGGAGATATATAATATATACATGCATATTTAGAATATAAGATTATCAAATAGTTTACTTGAAATTGCCATTTTAAAAAATCAACAGAAGTCAAATATCATACATTTTGTATAGTTCACCTTTATAATTCATCCTGGAATCAAGTGTATATTCTTCTCTTTTTAAAATACTTTTATTAGTACATTATAATTATACATTATAGTAAGATTCAAAGTGATACAAGCATACATGCACAGAGTGTGTTTACTTCCAGATCCCACCTTGCAGAAGTGTGTATTTTAACATTGACTTATTTTATGAAAAGGCATCCTAAAATGTAGCTTAACCATCACTGGTTTAATACAAAAATAAACGGCGAGGGAGTGGAGCAGGAATTGGGGAAGGGTTAAATGAGAAATGTGTGCATGTATGCCTCCGCCAGCTTGGACCTAAAAAGATGTATGATTACAATGCACCAATTAAAAAATTTTAAAAATAAAATAAAATCTTTTAAAAAACCCACAAAAATAAACGTATCAATTCTACAATTTTTTGACCACCTGCTATGTCCTAAGCATATCGTAAGACACATTAAATACCTATATTCATTCCTAGTTACTAAATTCATCTAAGAGAGTTAAATTATGCCCATATAAGTTTCCCCAAATAACCAGCAAGTAAATAATTTTTAGATAGGAGAATGAAGCTCAGAATATTTATATGAATTTCAATAAATCATTAACAAGTAAATGATGGTGTTGGGATTCAAGTATCATTTCGTGTTTGTTTTTGTTTTTGTTTTAGCTTTTGCTGTATTCTACTGCTTCACATTGGGATTAAGCTATCTCTTCAGGGTGACCAGAAATCTCCCAGTAAATTATCAAATTACAGTTGAGAACCTATCTTAAACAAACTCAGAATCGGGTGGTAGTTATAAAGTGGCCGCCAAGAAAGACACTATCCTTTTTCTAATGAGCTCATAAGTTGGGAGTTGGGAGACAAATACAAAGCTCTAATTACAAACTAATATTTGTATTATATGCTATGAAGTAATATATAGTTGAGAGTATAGAAGAGCAGGAACTTCATCCCCAGGACAGGAATAATGGTCTCAGGCATGTAAGCTAATACTCTAACATGCCTGGAGTTAACAGGTAATGGAAAGGAGAGGATTTTAGGCAAAGAAAATCACCTAGGCATAAAGATTTTTAACTTCTCTAAGTAAAAACTGTATGTCAAGACTAATGACCTTGGAAGTAAAAAATAGGGTCTTGAACATGCTTTCACTCTGGTTATGCCCCATATATTGGTATGGGAATTAATCTTCAAAGTCAACACCAATTATTCTGTGAGTCTCCTTCTGTTACACAAATAGGATCCATATACCCTCTGACCCAAGTCCTAAAGTATGCAAAGTTTATACTGACAAACTGAAATCGTCAGTCCATGTGA
Organism: Graphiurus murinus; assembly: GCA_004027655.1. Classification (NCBI taxonomy): domain Eukaryota; kingdom Metazoa; phylum Chordata; class Mammalia; order Rodentia; family Gliridae; genus Graphiurus; species Graphiurus murinus. Next base: position 112,168 of record PVLC010002140.1, on the reverse strand, counting down.
AATGGGGGACTGGGCTAAGTTATTGCAAAAAGCTCTATTTCTGTCCAAATAATTCATAACATTGTGTTTCTGGTTTTTATGAGCATGGGTACTATAAAATTGAATACGTGATTTTATTAGCGACAGGGCATGGTGAATATGTGCAGTCACAAAGGATGAAAAAGGAAGAATTAATCATTCTAGGATTTTCTAGATTCCAGAATACTTCCTGAAGAAGGAGGAAAAATTGTGGGCCCATTTTCAATGTTTGGATGTTATTAATAACTTTGGTACTTAAAATTTAGGGCAACTTCCTACTTGCTAAATTTTGTTAAGAAAACCAATATAGTTATGTAACAAACCCCACAATCTGTCTGTAGAATGTTTCCATCACCCCTCAAGTTTCTCCATTCCTCTTCCCCTATCCTAGTTTCTGGCAATCAATGATCTGATTTCTGGCCCTATAATTTTACCTTTTCCAGAATTTGGGTTGTTCTATGTCTGTAGTTCCTAGCTGAACTGCCACATTAGTCCATACTTATCTTTACAGACTCATGAGAATTTAGCTAATTTCTCTCTACCTATTAGTACAGAGGTCTCCCTCCATCTCCCATGCTTTGCAAAGACAAAATAGTTTGCACACCCCTTTGGAAGAACATGTTCCTCTTTGGAATTAAGTTTATTTGATTTCCTTGCCCTCAGCCTTAAGGAAAGTTGTGATTTTGCACATATTATGGCTTGCTCATCGTTCGAGGGAGCAAGGTTCTTGTGTCTTTCTACATCTTCTGTGAAGGTGGAACTCTTTTTTCCACCTCTTAAATAAATACAAATGTTAACTAGTTTTGGATTTGAAATGGTTTAAGCAGAATTCAATTTTATGTTTTAAAGAGCCTCTGTAGCTCTATCTTACATGATCTATATTAACTATTCAGAAGGCTATATGTCACCTTTTAATAACTTGTAGGAGTTTTTTTTTTTTTTGAGATTACTTATCATGACTCAAAGAATCTATTTGTACATAAGCACTAACATCATTTTTTAAAAAGTAGTAACTATCAAAGTGTCATGAATTCCGTGGCTCAAGGATGGGAGGTGCATGGAGGTAATAAGATAATGAGACAAACCTTGTGATCTACCTAAATTCCTATTTATTGTATTCTCTTTATTTTAATTCCTATGAGTGCTATATCTAAGATTAACAACCAAATTATGGAACATCTTTGTCTCTGGAACGTATTTATCATTGTATGTTCATATGTGTTCAAATAATTGAAATACACATACTTGATAGAGATAAATCTATTATCTGAATTGGAGCTCTGTACAAAGAAACAAAATTTAAAAATTATCTTTATTTCTATATATCATTACATCAGCATTAAGGCAAGCTTCCATGCTAAAAATCTCCCTCTAAATGTATAGAATGTAATATAACATTTCAAATATAAAGAGTAGTATTGATGACCATGAAATTTCACCCTCATTTATGCAAGGATCAGATATTGTGAAGAAATTTAACACTATATAATAATAGGAAATAGGATAATAGGAAATAATAGGATAATAGGAAAAGAAACTGAACGGCCAGTAATAAAGCATTCAAATTGAATTTTTAATGTAGTGTGCTCACATATTAGCCCTTGCAAAGATGTGAATCAGATCAAATCACAGAAGCAGCGAGTGAAAAAGCATATTTTGCCAAATGAGTCACATGAGGAAAATGCTATTCATATAACACAACCTAGTCAGTGTGTATGTAAGGCGTCTAAAGAAAAGATATGATCCTTTATGTACAGGCTTTTATTTATGTTTGCTTTTTTATTTTTAATATGCTTTATGGTACATTATAGTCTTACATCATAATGTAAATCATGCTGACAGTAACATACATGCACACAGCACTTGGTGCCCCTCCTCCCCACCTTCCCATCTTCCCCCTTCTCAGTACAGAGTACTGTGATTGACATTGGTATTTTCACATATGTACACATAGTCGATGGTAGAAATTCTACTAACAAACCTCACTCTCCCCCCTCCACTTCCCTTAAACCACTTCTCTGGTTCCACTGTATCTGGAGTCCCGCTGGTATCCGAATTATTCCCTAACTTGTGCATATTAGAGAAAACATATGACCTTCACTTTCTGTGACTGGCTAATCTCATTTAACATAATGTTCTCAGGGTCCTTCCATTTTCTTGCAAATGACATAATTTTGTTTTTCTTTTTTGCTGAGTAGAATTCTATTTTATGGATATCTCATAATTTTGTAATGCATTCATCTGTTGATGGATGTTCCATAATCTGGCTATTGTGAATTCTGTTGCTATAAACATGGGTATGCATATATTACTGTAGTTCTCTGATTTCAGCCCCTTTGAAAAGATACTCAGGAGTGGTATAGCTGGGAAATATGGTGGATCCATTCCCAGTTTTCTGAGAAATCTCCACACTGATCTCCATAGTGGCTAAACTTATTAGCAATCCCACCAACAGTGTAGAAGAGTTCCTGTTTCCCCACATCCTTGCCAACATTTATTGTTTTTTGACTTCTTGATGATTGCCATTTTAATTGGTATTAGATGGAATCTCAGTGCATTTTTGATTTTTATCTCCCTGGTTGAATATTTTTTCATGTATTTATTGACCATTTGTATCCCTTGTTTTGTGAATTGCCCATTCAATTCAATTCAACTGCCCATTTCTTGATTGGGTTATTTGTTTTTGTTTTTGTTTTTTTGTTTTTTTTAGTGTACAAGCTTTTATTATTTTACTTTTCAGAGTTTTCCACCATGAAGAAATTAATACAACGAGGGAAATAACACTTAAATCCATTTCTAAGAATAGAAGAAAGTTAATAAAGAAGTTAGTTATGTTATTGTATGACATGTCAATGATTTTTTTTTTAGAATTTGAGAAGTTTTATATTTGAGTCAGAGTGATTCAAGGAATATTTATTTGCATGGCACAAACCAGTGCCTGCAGTAGCACAGTCTCTGCTCTCAAGTGGCCTTTGTTCTGGGGAGGGGGTACACTGAGCCACTCATCTGAGTGCTGCAAAAGGCATATTATGGAATTCAGCATCCACAGGTCTCCCCTGCAGCCAAGAAGGGCAACACTGAGGGCAGGGAATATTGGAGGATGAGCAGATTAGAAAAAGAAGATAAAAATGACCCCTATTTTGTTCTTCATGATACTATTCATAACACTGTGAAATCAAAGCCAATGTCTTCTTATTTTCTCTAAGAACAGGATATTTCATGTGCAATTCACTTATATCTTCCCAACCCTCAGTTCTCCCATTAGTAATTACTTTACTATGTTGCTGTTCATATGGAAGCATTTTTAAATGATATCATTTTAGAACTAATGTTTATATTTTTCCACACTTTAGTAAATTGTGTGAAAAAAGTTCACTTTACCAAATCTGCAGCCACAAATAACCCAGGAGTGAGTTCATGTTAGTATTGAGGAACCAGTTTCAAATTTTCCATAACTCTATACAAAGAGCTTAGATTGAACCAGAATTCAAAAAAGTAGAGAGGCGATGTCTGCACTGACAGCTAGGGTATAGTAAGAAGTCTTTAACACTATTAGCTAACAATGAGGAAAATGAGAGAAGAGGCATACAACAAAAGAATAGAATAAATATTTATAGCAATTCTATGATGTATTTACCTTTAAAACTATTATTAACACATATTAGTTGTATAAATTAGTGGAATTTGCCATGATATTTCATACATGCATGTGATTATGTCCATTGTACCCTTCTACTACCCTGTTTTGGTTAACATTCTTACTGCTCTAATCCAAAACAACTGACCACACCACTTAGAAGAAAGAAGATTTATTTGCTCACAGTTTTTTGGAGATTTGGGGTTCAGTCCCTGTCAGGCCAGGTCTGCAGAGCTCAGGGCATAGTGGCAGGAAGAAGAGAGAGGGGAAGAGAGCAGAAGGGGTCTGCTCCTAACATCATGGAAGCAAGAAACAGAAAGAACAAATAAGCTAGGGGATTCAAAGACAAAAGCACAGTCCTTAAGGCCACACTCCCAGGGATCCACCTCCTCCAGCCAAACTCTGCCTGCATAAATTACCACTCAGTAAGTCCATTATGGATTATCCACTGATGAGATTGCAACCCTCCTGACTTAATTGCATCAACTCTGAACATCAATACATGAACTCTTCAGGGGACATTCTGTATTTAACCGTAACATACCTTTCCACCCTGTATTACACACACACACACACACACACACACACACACACACACACACGCTTCCTAGTCCCTAGTAATTCCTTGCTATTTTTAGGTCCATTTTTTTCAAGTTTCAACATGAAAGAAAACATGTGATACACTTCTGCATCTAGCTTATTTCACTTAACACACTTAACACATAGAAGTGGTATAGCTGGATTATAGGATAGCTCTACATTAGTTTTTTGAGGAAGCGTCATACTGTTCTCCATGGTGGCTCTACCAGTTTACATACCCACCAAGAGTGCATAATGATGCCTTTTCTCCACATCTTTGCCAGCATTTGTTTTTCAGCTTGGTTTTTTTGTTTGTATTTTTTTATAATAGCCATTCTTACTGAAGTGAGATGGTGTCTCATGTACTTCGTTTTGCATTTCCCTGATGGCTAATGATATTGTACATTTTTTTCATATATTTATTGGTCATTTGTACTTATTTTGAGAAGTGTGTATTCAGATCAGTTGCCCATTTTATTGGGTTATTTGAGCTTTCTGTTTAAAATACATATGGCTTTTCTTTATTTTTTATTTGGCACATTGTAATAATATATTATATTGGAGTATAGAGTGATAGAAACATATATGCACACAGCTCTTGGAGCACTTCTTTCCAAATCCTGCCCCTGCAAATCTCCTCCATTCTGTATGTCATCTCTTCACTCTGTTGTTTCCTTTGCTGTTCAGGAGCTTTCTGGTTTGATGTAATACCACTTGTCAGTTTTTACTTTTGTTTACTGTGCTTTTGGATTCCTATCCAGAAAATCATTGACTGTACTAATATCTTTCAAAAATTATTTTATTAGTGCATTGCAATTAAACACCATAGTGGGGTTCAATGTGATAAAAATATATATGCACACAGCTCTTGATGTATTTCTTTCCACATCCCACCCCACTCTCACCTCGTTCCTCCCCCACATATGTTAGTGAAATTGGTAGTAATACCTTCACATATTGCCATTGTATTGTTTGAACCATTTTCTTCCTCATTCCTTCTTCTTCCCCTTCCCAACTCCCTCCCCTAGCCTTTTTTCCAGTACTTCACAAGTTTCTCTCTACATTATTTAAAGTCCCTTGTGTTTCCTATTTTATCTCTAGCTTCTACATATTAGAGAAAACATACAACCCTTGGCTTTCTGAGACTGGCTGATCTCAGCATAATATTTTCTAGTTCCATCCATTTTCCTGCAAGTGACATAATTTTCTTTGTTGTGGCTGAGTAGAATTCCATTGCATGCATGTACCACATTTTCTTTATCCATTCATCTGTTGACCAACAACTGAGTTGGTTTCTTATTTGGCTATTGTGAATTATGCTGCAATAAACATGAATATACCTGTATTGCTATTCTGACTTTAATTATTTTGGAAAGTTATTGAGGAGTTGTATAGCGGATCATGTGGTGGTTTTTTGAGGAAACTCCAAACTGATCTCCATAGTGGTTGTACTTATTTACAATTCCACTGGCACTGTATAAGAGTTTCTTTTTCTCCACATCCTTGGCAGCATTTCTTATTGTTCATATTCTTGATTATTGCCATTCTAATTGGACTTAGATAGACTGTACCAATATCTTGAAGTGTTTTGTCTATGTTATCCTCTAGTAGTTTTAGTTTCAGGTCTTACATTAAAGTTTTTAATTGATTTTGAGGTGACTTTTGTACAGGGATGTGGTCAAACTTCAGTCTTCTGCATCTGGATGTCTGTTTTCCGAGCACCATGTATTAAATAGGCTGTTCTTTCTCCAGTTTATGCTTTGGCAGTTGGCTATAGATGTGTGGATTTGTCTGTGACTTCTCTATTCTATTTTTATACTGATACCATACTGGTTCAGTTACTATGATTCTACAGTATGTCTTGAAATCAGGTATTGCAATACCTCCAGCTTTGCTCTTTTTGTTCAGGATTGCTTTGGGTATTTGAGGTATATATCCTTTCATTTGTTTTTTCTTTTTTTAGTCCTATGAAGAATAACATTGGTAATTTGATGTGGCGCCCATTGAATCTATATATTGTTGTGGGTAGTATGAGCATTTTAATAATATTAGTTCCTCCAATGCATAAACATGGGAGGTCTAGACCCTTTCTAGTGTCTTCTTCAATTTCTTTCTTCAGTGTTTTGTAATTTTTATTGTAGAGGTTTGTCACTGCCTGAGTTAGGTTTACTCTTATGATTTTGGGGGGGGGGTGGCTATTGTAAATGGTATTGCCTTCATGATTTCTTTCTCAGCAAATTGTTAGTAGTACATTAAAAAACTGACTTTTTTTGTACTGGACAGTGAACTCAGGGACACTCTACCTCTGAGCTACACATCCATACTATTTTATTTTTTTAGTTTGAAACATGTTCTTGCTAAGTTTGCTGAGACTGGCCTCCACTTGTAATCTTTCTGTCTCAGCCTCCCATGTCCTGCAAATGCAAGCGTGTACCACCACACCTGGCTAAAGCTACTGATTTTTGCACATTGATTCTGTAATCGTCTTTACTAAGTTCATTTATTAGTCTGAACAGCCATTTGGTGGATTCTTTTGGTTTTTTTTTTTTTTTTTTTTTTTTTTAGATGAAAACATGTCCTCTGTGAACAGAGGTAATTTGACTTCCTCTCTTCCTATTTGCATGCCTTTTATTTCTTGCTTTTGCTTAATTTCTCTGGTTAAAATTTCAAGTACTATATTGAGTAAGAGCAGTGACAGTGGACACCCTTGTCTTGTTCTTTATCTTAGAGAAAATATTTTCACTTTTTCCCGTTCAGTGTGATGTTGGCTATGGGTTTGCCATATATAGCCTGTATTATGTTGAGGTATGATCCTTCTATACATAATTTATTTAGGGCTTTTATTATAAAGAGATGTTAAAATATACCAAAAAGCTTCTTTTGGATCTATTTATAATGATTATGTGATTTTTATCCTTGATTCTATTTATGCGTATTACATTCATTGATTTGCACATGTTGAGTCATTCTTACTTCCCTGAAATGAAACCAACTTGACCATAACATATGATTTTTTTTATATGCCATTGAATTTGATTTGCTGGTATTTTGTTGAGAATTTTTGCGTCTATGTTCATCAGGGATGTTGATCTATAGTTTTCTTTTTGTTTCATATTTATTCAGTGCCTGTAATCATTTTTAAAGGTGCTCATTTTATTTAGATTGTGCATTTTGTGTTTGTTTAAATTTATATTAATTTATACAAATATTAAGTTATGTGTCTGTAAGAAGGAGGCATGTCAGGCTAGATCTTGTCCAAAATTTTTTCTAACTTGATTGACATAAACATACAATCAAAGGAATTGGGAAGAAGTGATTCTGAGCATCAACCTCAAATGGCCAGAAATTTCAACATGAATAATTATGAGTCTATTGAAATTATAGAATTCTTTTTTTAATACTGGTGATTGGGCCCAGGGGCATTCTACCTCTGAGCTATACCTCCAGTGCTTTTTTTTTTTTTTTTTTTTTTTTTTTTTTTTTTTTTTTTTTTTTTTTTTTTTTTTTTTTTTTTTTTTTTTTTTTTTTTTTTTTTTTTTTTTTTTTTTGTGGACTCCTGAATTTCATCCTTTTATTGAAGTTTACAGTTTCACTGGACTTTTGGCCCCAAATAAAAATAAAAACACAATTTTTTTTTAAAGCATTGGCAGTGGTAGGTGACAGTTGTCCTCTGGGAACTGAAGCAGAGCAAAGCATGGCAGGCAGAAGACAGCAGCCTAGCCAAAGATGCCTAGAGGGCACTGTCTGAGCTCCCTGAGCAGAGACAGCCCCCAAGTAGCTAGAGGTCAATTCACAAGGACTTCGGTGTGGGGGAATCCAAGCCACTGGGCCCACAGGCAAATCTCTTTCATACTTGGTCACATTCCACTTTGGAGAAACAGAGTATACCGACAGGGTAGCCTGGGTGAGGGAAGGCAGGTACTAATAGTAAGAGACTGAACACTTACCAATGGCATCAGCATGTAGTGGGGAAACTAGAGGCCAGAGGCTAACCAGACACTAACTCCACTGCCATGACTGGCATCTCCTGCTCCTGGTACAAGGCTGTGCTGCTGAACTGCTCAGTGCTATCAGGATGCTCAAGTTCCAGTCCTCTCCTAGGCCAGGCTCTTACCTATGTGGTTACAGGTGAGGGCCCCACTATTTGGTGGCTTTGACACAGGATTCACAACCCTCCTTGGGAACAGTGCTGCATCAAACAAGGGAGAATCTTTTTCTAGGAGGGGCAGGAAAAGAAGAGAGGCCCACATGCTTCTCCCACTTTATGGAGCCAGGAAAGGTCCTTGGTGTGCTCCGCTCTCTATAGACAGGCTGGGTCAGAGCATCCAAGAAGCTGTCATGGTGACAAAGTCCTCAAAGCTGAGCCGAATGTTGCCCTGTACAGCGGTGTCCTTCTCCCGGAAGGCTTCGGTCAGCACCTGGAGCTGGGTGCACACCTGGATGAAGCGGTCGAGCTGCATGGCAGGATTGGTGGAGCGTGGGCAGTAGCGGGAGACCAGGAGCTGGGTGAACTGGGGGCTCAGGTTGTAGCCCATTTGGGACAAAGCTTGCTGCAGCTCTGCGTAGCTGATGGAGCCCGACTGGTCCCGGTCATACTGCTGGAAGAGGTTCTTCCACTGCTGGATGAATTTCCACAGGGCTGAGAAACCATAGACATCAATGCGGCCTGACTTGGTCTTGTCAAACATGTTTATCATCATAAGGCATGTCTCATCGTTGAACGAGGACCAGTTGGAGTTGACCAGGGCCTGCTTTAGCTCCTTGATGGAGATGTAGCCACTGTGATCGGAGTCCACTGACTGGAACCAAGAGTAGGCCTCAGGATCCACATTGGGAGGGGCAGCACCTTGTCCATAAGGCCCTGGCTGCTGAGCACCATAGGCACTTGGAGGTGGCTGACCATAGGGGCCCCTGGGGCAGCACCACCATATGATCCTCCCGGAGTTCCCGAAGGGAGCCCCCCAGAACTGGGGTGTCCATAGGGCCCTCCACCAGCTGGTGGTCCATAAGGCCCTCCAGGGGCAGGACCCCCATAACCACCACCAGTGGGGAGTCCACTGCCATACTGCCCTCCACCATGAGGAGGTCCAGGGTAGTAGCTACCCGGAGGGGCTCCGGGTGCCTGTCCTGCAGCTCTTGGGCAGCCCTGCCCATACGGATAGCTGGCCATGGCGACTCTGACGTCCGCTTTTTATTTTTTATTTTGAAACAGGGTGTCACTAAATTGCAGAGGACCTTGCTCAGTTTCTGAGGTTGGCTACCAACAAGCATGTGCCACCACATCCAACTAAAACTATAGATTTTGATAGTGGGCAAAAGAGATATTTGGCTTTTAAGACTTTTGTATTGGACAAAACACCTTAAAGCCATAAGAAAGAGGTACCATCTGAACCACTTACTTCAGATAAAACTGTTCCTCAAGCCAGGACCTCCACCATGCAGCAACCAGAGTTGGACAGAATCCAAAACCCTAGGCAATAACTGACCTCTCTGGGAATGTAAAGGGATAGAGTTTAAATGTAGACTGATCCATCAACTTTTGGAGCTATAACTCTGAGGTCAAAAGACATAAATCTTAATAACCAAATTACCTTGTCTCCCAGCTTTCACTCTCTTTCCCACTCTGGTTATAAGCAAAATATTATTAGGGCAGAAGAAAGAATGATCGGTACAAGTTGATTTTGGCTAAAATTACAGGAGGGCCATATGTAAGGTCAGCTTCATATGATAACAGTCTGCTTCTGTTTTTATTTAGCTCCCAATACAATAATGATCAGGCAGCCGAACTTGTTTCTAGCAGAGGCATTGCCCAATCCTTACAGGTACATAAATGGAGGACCATGTCCTTATGGGTAGATGACCATGCCTCCCAATTTACACAACATAGTCCCAGTTTACACCCTTTTCATTTTCAAAAATCATGGTTTGTGCCAGGCGTGGCATACGCTTGTAATCCCAGCATTTGGGAGGCTGAGACCAGGGGATCCGGGTTCAAGGCCAGCCTCAGCTATCTAGTGAGGCACTCCGCAACTTAGTGAGACCCAGTTTCAAAATAAAGAATAAAAAATAGGACTGGGGATATAGCTTGGAGGTAGAATGCCCCTGAGTTCAACCCCCAGTACCAGAAAAAAAAAAAATCATGGTTTGCATGAAAATATAATTGGTCACCCTGTTACTGAGCCACTCCTCTAGAGATGGATACTCTCCAGAAAAAGAAAGTAGCTAGCCAAACATGCCCACAGACACTATTAAATACTACTGAAATGATTTTTAAATATCTTATAGTCACATTAAAAGAACTAAAGAGGTACAATTTAAGGAAAAGGATAGAGGTTTACTTGTGCCTAAATATGTATACATTCACCAGGCTTTTTTGTTTTTCACATTGAAGTACTAATGAGATATAACAGTATGGCAAGAAGAAAGAGGAAAAAAGTAGATAAGATATGCAAATTAGACAACCCTTACTAAAAGGGCAAAAGGATGAGAAGTGAGTGCAGCGCTTACTAAACAGAACGTACTGAAACACTCAGCACTTCTGCCCCAGGATAAAACAGAACTCCTCTGAGCAGCTGATGTCCTAAGATGGAGACAAACTTCCTCCATCCTTCTGATGACAAGCTTCCTCTTCACAGTGAGGGTGTGTGACTGTTGGCCTTTGTCTATACTTGGTAACTTTTATTAATAAACCAAGTCCAGTGATCCATGCTGTACCAGGAAAGGCTCTAGCTGGAAGAGCAGCATTAGGATTCCAGATTTAGGTCTAATAGACAGTGCAGCAAGGTCTCCTGGGTAAAGTTTTAAGAGCAATTAGAGCTAATTAAAAAGACAGGCTTGTCAGCACCTGAACAATGTGGGGAAAAAAAGTCAGTGACTTGGCTTTTGATTTTGAGCTGCACCCAAGTTAATGCTGAATACAGTTGGTTTTTCAGGAGGGGTGTGTGTGTGTGTGTGTGTGTGTGTGTGTGTGTGTGTGTGTGTGTGTGTGTGTGTGGTGGGGGGGAGTGAGAGAGTTGATAAACATAGAATACAGTTCAGCTTTGGAATAAAAGTGAAAGGCATTCTTAGTTGACTTCAAATCTTCTAAAAATAGCCTCAAGTCTCTGCCAAAGCTAATACAGACAGGATTCCCATGGAAACCCTCTGGGCTAAAAGGGGTGGGTATTATTTTTTCATTAGTTATTGGTTAAATGACTCTTACCTATTTTTCTGAAATGTAGAAATTGATGATCTAAACCCTAAAGGTACCTGTTTATCTGGTCTGCTTACCTAAAGCAGGGTAGTATAGCAGTGTCAGTACTTAATCCAAAATGTTCACAAGGAAAGTGTTATAGAAAAAACACAGACCACTTTGTGTCACATTCTGTGTTTTTTGTTTATATTAGTTTGTAACTAGGCATGTGTGTGTGAGAGAGAGAGAAAGAGAGAGAGAGAGAGAGAGAGAGAGAGAGAGAGAGAGAGAGAGAGAGAGAGACACACACACTAGGGATTGAATCCAGGTGTGTTCTACCTTTAAGCTACACCCCTAGCCATATTTTTTATTTAAAACAGGGCCTCACTAAGTTGTTGAGGCCTTTGTTAAGTTGCTGAGGCTGGCCTTGAACCTATGATCCTCCTGATTCAGTCTCTCAAGTACTTGGATTACAGGCATGTACCATCACCCTCTTCTAGTGTTTTATGTTATTGGTCCCGTATATTTGTTTGTGATAGCAGTCAACTTTCTTTACATTTTTTTCATTTTGAGGGGTGCCTCTTTTTAATGTATTTGCCAATTCTGAGAAACTATGAAAATTAAAAGATAGACGATCGGCCTGGACATGCCCTTATCCCTGCTCTAGTGATGAAGAAGGGTTATGTGGGATACTTTGTGAAGCTGGCCCTGGCAGTTTTATTTTTTTCACTTTTAAATGTAAGGTAAAAATTTTAAAGAGATGTTAAGAACCAAGAATGATCAATTTATTTATCTTTCCTCATGGAATTTTAAGATCATTGAGAAAAGTATTTCAACAAAATAGTTAACTATTATAACTTCCATTTTAGAAATATGGAAATAAGAAGAACTTAAATTTGTTTTAAATTGCAGAAACAAGAGTATAATAAGATTACAAATGCAATCTCCATATAAGCTTAATGTAAAAATTATGACTATTTCAATGACTGACAGTCCTTTTTAAAAATGAGTAGTTTTATTCTTTCACTTTATTCTTTCTCCTTTCACCTTCTTTCTAATAATGTTTTCTAAGCCACTTTATAAACACTAATTAATATATACACATGATTCTTAATAACCTATGAAATACTTCCCTATAAATAATATTTAACCATCATAAATATAAACTTAAAAGGCTATAAAGTCATAATTTTTATAGTTATTCCATAATTATTCTTTGTTTCATTTCTTTGTGTGGTTAACATTAAGTAACCCATAATTCTACAAGATATTTTTATAGTAACTATAATATGAATATCATTGTCTTAATATTTACATCTTTAAATAAGAATTGTATGCAATACCCTAAAATATTACAGCTTACAAAATATATCAGGAAGTTACATCTTAGGTATCCTTTTTCCCAAATATCAGTAGTAATGGCAAGAAACAAAACTTTGATAAGCAGAAGTCCCTACAATTCTCAGATGGTATCTGTAAGTCTCCAGAGCTATATGCTAAAAAGGTATGGTTTTTTCCTCCTGTCATGGTCTTCTAGGGGCCTGTGCAGAGAAAAGTGTGGGTCCCCACATACCCCTCCTCATCACCAGAGCTGGGTTAGGGGCATGATCAGCCAACATCTTCCTTCTTCTCAGCCTCGCCTATAGGAAATAGTCGCTGTTACCCAAGGAAATACAAGTAGAGGGTCCCAGTCAATAATTTTTATAATTACATTGAATGTTTGTGGGGAAAGAAGAAAAAAATAGTATATCAAAATCAGGAAATAATGCTTTTTTGTTTTTGTTGTTAACTTCTCAAATTTAAAATTATTTGTGAATGGTTTTAGTTTTGTCAGAGAGCAAGAGATGAGGAGAGGCACGAGGTAAGAAATGCAGGTCTTGGAATTACTCAGATCTCTGTTTAAAACAGCTTTGCCACCAGCTAGCCAGTTGACTCTAGCATGCCTTCTTATAAAACCTGTTTTTAATTCAGATACTCCGCACTTTTTGACTGAAGACCACATAGCTAATGATATGGGATCTGATAATCTATCATTTTAATCTGGCATCAGCATTCACAGGAATCAAGCAAGGCTTGGAACTGAAGGATTTTGAAAATATTGGGACTAAAAGGTGGTGGAGTATGGCCAGAACTGTGATATTGATGTAATCTACCACTACCAGAAAGTTAATTTAGGATAACATCAAAAGTTGGTCTGTGTTTCCTAGGTACTAAATAAACACAGTCTGTTATACAAATAAGAAGAAAGTGACACTATCTTATGGTTAAATAAGTCGTACTACGCATGGTTTGCTACTGTTTGAATAAGTAACATTTACTGCTATGTATTACAAATCATTAAAGTATATTACATTCATCCATTTTAGTTGAAATTTCCTTTTATGCTTTCTGTTAAATTGGGCTATCATTGTCATTTGAATCTAATTTAAATATTTAGTCTCATCTTCTCAAGATATAAAAGTAATTGGGTAGCACTGAACCATTTTAGTAATGCTTGTAGTAAACACACATACAACCCTACACAATTACATTGTTAAGCCATTATCCAAAATCAGTTTTCATGTAACATTAAAAAAATCTGTTCCATAAATGGTAGATTTTCTTTTGCCTACGAACTGTGAACAATGTAATACATTACTCATTTATTATGAACATAAGAATTTACTTTCATATAAATTTATCTCTTCTTATTTAATTTTCTGAAAAAGACCTGGTGCCCTAGGCCCCGGGCATGTCACTTCCCAAGCACACTGAATTGTACTAATGAACCTTACATTAATTATTTTTTAAACACGCTTAATAGCCCCACAGGCAGGATGTGTTGGCCCTAAAGGGATGAGTTATTATAAACACTATCTGTGTAGACATTTGAAAGAAACAGTGTGGGAGTGAAAATTACAGGTTCAAGAACCTATTTTTCGTCTTTCTCCCACACATATACTCATCTCCTGTCATATTCTTTCCCAAAAGTTTGCAAATTTCCAGTGTTTCTCAACAAATCCTTCGTTTAAATAAATGCACCAAGTGTCAGTTACAGGTCATGCTTGGTTCCCTTATTGTCTTGTGTCAAGACTCTTTGCATCTCAATTTTTATAAATCTAATACTTTAGTACCAGAACAAATTGTGCTCTCAGTGGAAAGGTGTTCATTTCGTGTCTGAGGCTCTACTGTAACTTCTCCCCTAAAGGAGGGCTCCAGCTAGTGCTGTCTCTCAATTCCACAGTATTGTAGCTAAGGTGTGGCAACGAAGGAGAGGTGAATTCTAAGAGGAGGAATATTATGCCTGGAAGAACATTTTTAATGTTCCATGTTTCCCAAGTAGTCCTTTGAAAGGATCGTGTACTATCATCAAAGCATAAGACATTTGGGGAAGGAAACGTGAACTGAATTCTGGCTCTACCTTTCCTTCTCCTGTATCCTAGTAGAAGCCGCTCCATCACTTTTCACTTTTATTATCCATCTCAGCAGGCAACACCAATGAAAACAACTATTTTTTAGCAGATCCAGAATTCTCTTTTATAAAATAACTGTAAACTCCAATTTACTGTCTACGTCTAAGGTCTTATGTTTGTTATTTTGATAACACTACCAAAAAGAAGGAAAGAAAGTCTAAGTAAACCAAGACACCGGAAAGGCTGTATTTGCCCAGGTCATATGCAGAGCATTAAGAAAATGTTGTCAATACGTGACTTCTAATCAGGAAGAGACACTCCACTGGTTTAATTGAAAAATTAGGCCCAATTAAAAAGTGCACTCTTTTGGAATAGCAACAACAACAAAAAAATAAAAGTCATTGGGAGACTTTATCAGAATATACCCTGTAGCTAGAAATGCATGCTTGGTAGGTAAAGTGAAAAACTATTTGATGCAACAAATTATTTTTAAGCATCCTGTATGTGCCAATTACTAGGGAACATGTTTGGGTACTGTCTTGGATAAAGGAAACATAATCCCTGATCTCTTGGAGTAAGTTATAATCTAGTGTGTATGGGGCAGGTGAGGAGCAAGAGAGGTAAACAATCAGACATCAGCAAGGAAGAAGATCAGATGAAAATAAGGGCAATACAGACGGCCAAAACAGAATGATGAGTCAAGATGACTGGTATCTACTTTACACTGCTGGTAGGAAAGTCTCTTCTGATAAGGTGATATTTAAGCTTAAGTTGCAGTCACCAAAAAATGAACTAGCCCCATGAAGACTGCAATAAGAATATTCTATGAAAAGGTACCAGCTAGACAAAAGAAGGTCCTAAGAAAGGAGAGAGCTAGAGGTACTTAAGGATCTTTATGGCTGGAGCGCAGTCAATGGGAAGTGTGAACCAAAATCCTGACCAGTGAGCAGGAGGTCACCCATCTCACCTTCCTGTATCACGAGTTAGGAGACCACATAGTATTATAAGCATGATGATTTGTCACTGGGGAGTTTTAAACAGAAGAATGGCTTGATCCAATTAGTATATATAAAGTAAAGATAGAATTTTAAAGTATCCAGATACATCTAAGCATGATCGAATGCAAAAATCATAGATGCAGGCCAGGTATGGTGGTACACGCTTGTAATCCCAGTACTTGAGAGGCTGAGACAGGAGGATCACAGGTTCTCTCTTGACCAGCCTCAGCTACTTAGTGAAGCCCTCTGCAACTTAGTGAGACCTTGTTTCAAGATAAAGAATGAAAAGTGGGTTAGGGGTGTAGCTCAGAGGTAGAATGCCTCTGGGTTCAATTCCCAGTACTGCCCCCCTCCCAAAAAAAAAATCATAGATGCATCCCAAAATGTGAGGACCTGTGTTTTTCAATTCTTAGTATCATCTGAGGAACTTCTAAAATAAAATGTCAGTGCCTAAAGACCACTTAAGATCATTTAAATGAGAATCTCTGGAGGGGACCTGAGTATGATTTGTTTTTAATATCTCTAGCAGATTCCAAGTGCAGCCCAGGGTGAGAACCTCTGGACTGATCATTGATAATTTCCTGAAGAAATATGCACAGAACTGTTGCATGAACTTATGTTCTGGATGTTGCAAACTGCCTACTTTTGACATATGGAGGAAAAAAAACAACAATAAAATGCAATTACACACCGTCAGAAACTTCTTATGCCATAGCTTTGCCTGAAAGTAATTTATATGAAAGACAAGAAGTTAAAACAGTGGATTTTTCCTTTGAGTTGTTTCAAGATGGGGAAATAGAATAAAAAGTTCAACAAGACTTTGGAGATTCAGAGGACTTAACCATGTTAATTTGATTGAAATGGAAAGTCAGCCAGATTATCTAAGATCTGTTTTTAGGCAGTGTGCTGTCAGGTGCTATACCTTCTATCACATCCTCCCAGAAAGGGTGTGACTAGAGTAGATCCCAAACTTAGAACTACAGTCAATAAAAGAAACAGAAGTCTGTCAATCTGTAAGCAGAGGCATAAACGTCTTCTCAACCTCATCCCAAACTCCAAGTTGAGAAAACCCAAATGGGAGAGATTACTTTAAAACTAAGTTTAGTGACTTATTTGACTAAAGGTTCTTTTAGGGAGAAATAAACTCCAGAAAAAATATATATGTCAGGTGAAATCATTTTGTTATAAAAAAATCAACCACAGAAGAAACAAGAAGAGAAGAAGGAAGCAGACATTAAGTGGGTCTAGCTCTGAAGACGACTGGCATGGTTTCTCCAGAGAATTCTTGCCTCTCTGCCTTTGTGTCAGGGCCACAAGAACATCAGTAGGTGACTGTGAGTCATCCTAGTGATGGCTCAACAGGCAGGTTTACTTCAGAGTTCTGAAAAAAATTAAGCAAATGAAACTATTACAATGTTTAAAAGGAATAAAATATATTAACTATAATCTACAGAAAATAAGGTTTATTTAAAAAAAAACAGCATGTAAGTTGACTTGAATTATTTACAAATCAGCAAGATTCATTGTGAAATCAACAACTGTTTCAAGTAGAAAGGAACTTTATTCACATAGGAGGGTCAGTTTGATTTTCCATGTTTTCAGGGCATTCTGTTGTATGTTGACACAGGTATTATAATCCTTTGTCTATTGGTAAAATTCATTGAGTATGTGCATATAAATGTCATGGAATAAATAAGCTGACAAGTTAAAAAGTATTTAAGAACTTTTAAAATTTATTTATATTTTTATACTTTTTTGGTGCATTGTAATTATACATCATAGCAAGGTTCAAAGTGATATAAACTTACATAAGGACTCCTTTTAGTATACCATCACATACCAGCAATAATGGCCCCTACCGGGGCTATAGCAAAATAAATATAGCACTACAGAAAAGATTCCTTTGTTCATTTATTCATCCATAAGTTTTTATTGCTCACTAATGTCCAAACACTTTATCATGCTTTCAAGTATATAGATAAATATGAAATGTTTCCAGACCTCAAGGGACCCTCAGTCTAGAAGTGGAAGTAGGGAGGAGGATTAAAATCAAAGAATGGCAATAAATCCTATGTGTTGAAAGTCGTTATTAAAGGATGAGGATCAGACCAAGGTGTGGAGAACTTCCTGGGAATGTGAGTAGGAATGAAGGAGAAACAAGGGCTTTGGTGCAGGCATGCAGGTGTAAGTGTGACCAGGAAGAGGGGTTGGTGGGGCGGGGAGGACACTGCCAGCAGCAGACCTCCAAGGGTGTGAGTAGGCATTCAATACTCAGGCAAGATGCACAAGTATTAATTTATTCTAACGCAAGAAAATAACAATTAATAAATTTTGACTTGAATTAAACTTACTTTCTTGGATAAAGAGCTTGAAAAATGGGAGCATATAGCACCTGTTAGGAAACCAAAGTACTTCTCAGTGATTTTAAAATGGCTTCTACAATCCCACACTCTTTTCTCCACACTCTTGCCAACATTTGTCATTTCTTGTCTTTTATATAATAACCATCCTAGCAAATGCAAGGTGCTATCTCATTGTGGTTTTGATTTGCATTTCCCTGATGATTAGTGGCGGTGAGCACATTTTCATACTTAGGTGCTCTTGACACACACATGTGCACGTATTCACACATACAGGGGCACACACAGGCACAAGTGCATGTACACACACACAGTAACTGTGAGAGGATGGATATGTTAAATCTCTTGACTATAGTAACCATTTCACTGTGTCCACGTATATCAAAACATCATGTCATACACCTTAAATACTACAATAAAAGTTGTTTCTGATGATAGAGCAATTTACAAATAGGAACTTGTTTTTCAGGCTTCACTAAAACAAGATGTATAATTTTGATAAAGGATTTATCTAATCATCCCTACAAGTTGAGAAGCAAGGGAAGGGAGATACAGAGGAGTAGAGGGCAGGATCTACGGATGGAGTATTTATGGATAGGGAACAAGGACTTTGAAAATCCCTAAATTATTCTATGCAATCAAATATGTTTTGTGTATTTTTGTAGGGAGATAGTCTATAGTTTTCAACAAATACTAAAAAGATTCATAACTCCAAAGTGGTTAAGGTCTTTTGCCTTAAAGTAAGAATGTCTTTTACATATTTTATGATGCAAACTTTTCACTAATTCAGTACCTTTTTTTAATTCTGAGTCTGTAAAATATATTGTACTATGTTATTTGGCCTTAAATCAGTAAATTCTATATCTCTGATTCACTTATGTTTTTTAAATGCTATAGAGTATTTACTGCAGAGAGTACAAAAGATCATACACAAAATTCCAGTGTAGGCCTGAACTTAAAATCAGCTGCTGAATAGCCCTTTTAATATCTTATCTTCTGACAAAGTGCAATAAGTAAAGCCTGAAAGCTAATTGTTGAGAAGAATAATTAATAGATTTATAAGGTAGATGTCAATTTATAACATGTATGCATAATTCATTGTAAATTATCAAATGCTTTTATACACTAAGTAGCAAAATTCTTTTTTATTCTGATAAAATAAATGGCTTCATAGAAGTGAAAATTGATTCTGTGAAGACATGGGTATTTTGACAAGTTTTCTTGGTAACTTCAGGGTTCTCAGGAAAAAAGTTCTCTCTGAATGGTTCTCAGTGTTTTCAATCCAGAGGGGACCACACTGTTATTTTTTTTAAGCCACATTTCAGTAAGGTCTGCTTTTAAAGTAATATTGTCTTCTTACCCAACAGGCAACAATAAATAGGTTAAGCACAGTAGGTATGCTGTGTACTCTTCCATACACCTAGTGGAATTTAGTGAAGTTTTGAATTGACATTAGATATCATGTTACTTCATAGTACATTTCCTACATTATCTCATTAGATAATTCTTATAATCCTGGAGGGAGGGAGGGAAGAGATGGCCATTTTGCTAAGTAAAACATATGTTAAGCATATTGTTTAACCTATCTATTGTTGCCTGTTGGGTAAGAAGACAACATTACTTTAAAAACAGACCTTGCTGAAATGTGGCCTCCCTCTAGATTGAAAACCATGAGTATGAATCAGAGAGAGCTTTTTCCTGAGGACCCTGAAGCTACCAAGAAAACTTGTGTTTATTGAAAGGATAATGTGTGCACACCTGCCACACCTGAATTGTGAGGATTATCTTATGAATTTCTAAAAGGAAATGTAAAAATTGAACTAAAGTGCCAAAGCTATCTCTTCTGTCAACACCACAGATTATCTAGATTTTATCTTATCAATGTTGTTTTTCATGAAACACACAATATTGAATATATTAAAAACCAAAATAATATACAGAAACCACTTAATAGTCTAAATATTTTTAAATTTCAAATTCATAATTACTTTGAAACATTCTTTTTAGATCGGAAAATGTGTAATTTTTAAATAGAAACTTGTTTTTCTCTTTCCCTAGCAATCAAGATTTTAGGCAAAATCATTATTGAACTTTCTAAAATGTATACGCTTTTAAAGTAATATTGTCTTCTTAGCCAACAGGCAACAATAGATAGGTTAAGTAGAGTAGGTAAAGGACCAAGAATAGCCAAGGTCTTGTGGTGGACTTATAATACCAAATGTGAGGCCTATTGTAGAGCCATAGCATTTAAGACAGAGCAGTATAGCAGTATTGGTACACAAATAGACTGTGATAAAACAATGAAACAGAAGGAAGAGCCAGACACATTAACTGTATGCAGGATGCCTTATTTCTGACAAAGATAGCACAATGGTGCTGTGGGAAAAGGATTTTTTCCCCCAATAAGAGCTGCAGGGTCAGCTGAATAGCCCTAAGAGAAAAAAAAAATGAACCATTACTCTTTTATCAAAACATACATAGATGAATTACAAACCTAGGTTTTGTTTGTGGTATTGAGGATTGAACCCAGAGGCATTCTACCTTTGAGCTATACCCCCAGCCCTATTTTTATTTCTTATTTGGAAACAGGGTCTGACTAGGTTCATGAGACTCTCACTACTTGCTGATGCTGGCCTGGAACCTACAATCCTCCTGTCTCAGCCTCCCAAGTACTAGGATTACAGGCGTGCACCACCATGCCTAGTCATGTAAAATAAATTAAAAAAAAAAAAAAAAAACTTCTAGAACAGGGATTGGCAAACTTCTTAAGTGCTGGATAGTGAATACTTCAGACTTTGCAGATCATAGTCTCTGTTGCAATCACTCAACTTTCTGCCATGGTAGCATGAAAGCAAAGTTGTGAATAATGCATGAGTAAGTGTCCATGCCCCAATAAAAGTTTATTTACAAAAATAGATGATAAACTAGATTTGTCTTGTAGGCTATAGTTTTCCAGCCCCTTTTCTAGATCATCTATTTCATCTTGAGAAGCATAACTTTCTCCGGCTGAACACAAAGAGTGGTAATCAAAAACAAAATGTGACAAGGAAACATGAGAGACTTTAAATAATGCAGAGAGGCCTGTAGAGTAGTGAAGGGAGTTGGGGGAAAGAGGGAGGAGAGGAGGGAGGACTGAAGAAGCACAAAGTTCAAATAATACAATGGCAATATGTGAAAATATTCCTACCAATCTCACTAACTCATGTCAGGAGGTTGGAGAAGGGAGTGGAATGGAATGTGTAGGGAGGTATACAGAGCTGTGTGCATGTATGTTTTTATCACATTGAATCTCACTATGATGCATAATTCCAATAATTGCAAATAAAATAATAATAAAATCAAATTAAAAATAAAATCATATCTGACTTGGTACTATATATAACTAATGAAATGTTCCTCAGCCTCATTAGTCATCAGGAAAACAAAATCAAAATTTTAATGAAATACTAAACTATTCACAAATGAATAAGGTGGACAATTCCAAGCGTTACCAAGAATGTGGAGCAAATAGAACTCTCATACCATACCCTGCTAGTGAGAGTGTAAGTGGGTGTAAATCCTTTGTATCATCGAGGTGCCCTGTGATCATAGGGATGTGTTCTATGATGCAATAATTCCATTCTTTGGTATAAAATAAATATAAATATGTCTATATGTTCACTAAAAGTCATATACCTGAATATCTAGAGTGACAATATACATACTGTCCTAAACAGAAACTACCCGATACACATTAACAGAAGAGAACATAAATACATGTGGTATAACCACACTATGAGTAATTTAGATATGCATTCACATGTAGAGTATTCACATTACAAAGCATTCAGCTATATAGCAATAAGTAAGATCTACAACCACACAATGGAAACACATTGTGGGATACACACATAACTCACTACACAGCATTGAGAATAATCTGCAATGACAAGTAACAACATGGATGAATCTCTCCCCAACTCCATCTTCCAAAAAACTATTGAGTGAAAGAAACCAGACACAAATGAACATAAATAATAGAATTCCATTTGTATGAAGATGGAACAAGGCAAAACTTATCTCTGCTTTTTAGAATTGAGGATCACGGATACACTGAGGCAAAGACAAGGGAGCAAGCATAAGGAGAGCTCCCAGATGGATAATAAGTTTATTTCTTGCACTAGATACTAGTTCCACAGGTTAATTTAGTTTGTGAAAATTAGTTGAAACGCACATTAAGTGCACTTTTCTCTGTTCATTGTACTCTGCTCTGGTTTTCTGTAAAGGGCTTAAGTCAGTTGAAGAGAATTGAATTCACAACAGGATAATGAAAGTGATGGTCCTGGGCTCTCTGGCACTGTTTATCTTAATTTTGTTCTTTTACTTTTATTTAATGTAAATTTGTCCTTTAAAAATAATCCATAGGTTCATACCAATGTAGATAAATGACTGGATAATAATACATGGGGGAAAAGAAACAAATCTCCCATGCAGAAAAATTCCAAATAACTTTAATAGATTCTCTGCCCTCGAGCAGGGGGGCATATCCCTGCCTTTTGAGGGCAGGCTGCACATGGTGACTTCCTTCCAAAGAGTGCAGTATGGAAAAGCCATGTCACAGTGAAGAAATCTGGCCAAGACTACCTCAGCCAGGTGACAGGTCAACACCTTCATCGAGAAGCCACATTCACAATATGCAACCTTGATACGGTGAGATATGGTGGTAATGATGAGAATGGCACATTACATCTGTAGTCTTTCTCCCCAAAACTCCTAATCCCAATCTAATCATAAGATCATCACACAAACCTAGAGACATTCCACAAAATAATTGACTCAGTACTGCTCAATCTTGTCAAGACCACAAAAAAGGAGAAAACCTGAGAAACTCTCAGAGACAAGAAAATCTAAGGAGACAGAGTATCTAAATGTAACGTGGTATCCTGATAGGGATCCTGGAACACAAAAAAAGAACATAGGATAAAAAACTATGGCAGCCGGGCATGGTGGTGCATGCTTGCAATCTCAGTACTTGGGAGGCTGAGACCAGAGGATCTGGGTTTGCGGCCAGCCTCAGCTACTTAGTGAGGCCCTCCGAAACTCAATGAGAGCCTGTTTCAAGATAAAGAATAAAGTAGACCTGGGGGTATAGCTCAGAGGTAGAATGCCCCTGAGTTCAATCCTCAGTACCACAAAAAAATAAAATAAAATAAGGAAACCTGGGATAGGGTGTACTGAACTCTGTAATAACTTTGCAACTTTTCTGTAAATCCAAAATTAAAAGTTTATTTAAAATAAAAAAAACCCACATAGTAAGTATTGAGTTACATATAAATTGGGAAGCATGGTCTATAACATCAAGTTACTAAAAAAATAAAATACAAGAATAGAAACCTGTGACTAGTTTCATAACCCAACAGCCAGGTATATTGCAGTAATTATTCTTTGCCTTCTCTAGAAGTTTAGATTGATTTCTTTTATATTAACAAATAATCATATTATTTCATTGAATAAAATTTTAGGATATTTTTCTGTCTGAATCATAGTGATCTATGCCCAATAAAAACTTATTCTTTTTCTTTTTAAAAAATGTATTGGTGCATTGTAGTTATACATTATAATGTAATTAAAAGTGATACATTCATATATACACACATCTCTTGATGAATGAATTTCTAGTGATTAAACCTTAAAAATGTGAATTACTTCTGTTTATCCCAACATGGTTAAAGTGAGAATGTTATGAACTGTTACTTACAGATATTTGAAGTTAAATTCTTTATATATCAAACTTCATGCAGAAGAGCTGAGTGATGAAATAGGGAATGTTTTTGTTGGTAATTACTGACTATTAAAAATTAATTTTCACTCCATTACACTCTTTCAACAAATATAATAGAAGCATCATACAATGTTGGAACTGAAAGGGACATTTAAGAGATTAGTTCAGCTTCTTAACTTTATATGAAATAACTGAGTGCCAGAGAATTTGGGACTTGCCCGGGGTCATAAACAATTGGTGGGAAAGCTGGAATTCACATATTCAGTTGAACAAGCATTGACTGAGTATTTATTATGTTTCACGAACTGTGTTAGGTCCCAGAGACATGAAAACTTTATTTTCTTTGGTGAGAGGAGGTGGGGGCAGGGAGAGGCAGGGGAATTAATGGATAAATACAGCAGGATGTGGAAGCAAGCCATCCGTACAGTGTCCTGTAAAACTGAAGGAGCAAATTACTTAACACAGCTTAGGTGTGTCCTCCAAGCCTTTGAAAGATGGGTAGGATTTGTACAGGTGAAAAGGCCAGGAACAGATATTCCAAATAGCTCATCACATGAGTTAAAGGTAGAGGAAGTAAAATAATATACTGTACAGGAAACTCTATGCTTTCTGCTGTGAACTGCAGAATAGTATAAGCAGGAAACAGGAACTTCAGATTAAACTGAAAATGCTACATCGTGGCAAAGGCTTCCTACATTTGATGAACTGAGCCTTTATCGCATAAGAAATGCAAAGTTACTGTGGGAATCCTATAAAGAAGTGGGTTGTAAAGGGCTGGTTTAGAAAAGTGGTGGTAAATATGGGGAAGAGGAGATAGATTCAAGTAGTTTTCATGAAAAACAATTGGAGATTAGTTGGATGAGACTAAGGTAAGGATGGAGGTGAGTGAAGATGCTGGCCAAGGAGTCCTTAACTGGATCTCCAGTTCTACAGACTTCAGATCTCAAGGGGAGCACCACAGCCCAGGATCCATGCACACATCTTTCTACCTTCACCCCAGAATATAGCTCTGAACACCAGCAAGTGAAGCAGTTGTTGATAAGCATTCTAAAGAAGACAACAACCAAGTCTTATCCTTGTCCTGTTTTATTCTAGGAAAAACCTATCTTCTTGCCATATACATGCATGATCAAAAGATACCATGGAGGTGATTCTTTGAAGAGCCCCGAGAATTTGCTCCCAATGCTTATGTCTTTACTCCAAGGCTACAGAAAGCTGCCCTAGATTTCAAGCATACCCCATAAGGTGCACCACCTTGAGTCCCTCCCTTGTGTGAGGTTTGGTGGCTGAGAATGATTTTAAACCCTTGCACAATATTCAATTAGAGAAATTCAAATGGCAGTAGGATAATCAACGCTGAAACTCAAGGAAGTTGCATTGATTTGAGAGTTATAGGTCATGGAAAGAAACAAACTTGAAAGTGGATGCCAGTTTTTAAAGACAGCCTGAGGGACAAAAAGAGAAGTGGGAAAGAACACCAGGCCTAAGATGCAAATCACAGGGTCACAAATATTTGGAGTTTAACACTTCAATAGAAAAGTCAATGGAAGAGGAATATGTTTTGGAGATCTAATGGACAGCAAAGTGACTTCATATATTATATACATGCAAATCTCTAAAACAGTAGATCTTAAATCTCACCACACATACACATACACAAAAGCTATGGCTATATTAATTGGCTTCATGATGGTCATACTTTTACTATATATAAATATGTATATATATATATATATATATATATCAAAACATCACTTTGCACACTGCAAATATGTATTATTTATATTTGTCAATTATACTTCTTTATTTATTTTCTTATTTTTAGTATAAAATAAGTAAATAATATTGGTGCATTGTAGTTTCAAATCATAAAGCTATAAACTATTTTGGAAAAAAAAGAAAATTTACCAAATCAGAAATCTACCTAGAAGAGTCTTGTCTCACTTAGATAATTTTCATAACAGTGATCATTTATATTTCAGATAGGAGTCACTTAAAGCAGTTCCTGTAAAATATCCATTGAATCTGGCGATAAAGAAGGCTCAGGTGACTTTAGTGAGGATGGCCTCAGTGCAGTGATCGTCCTTAATTACACCGACGTGGGTTTATGCTCGTGTGAATGATGAAATATAAACTGCTTTTCTAGGCTGTTCTTTGAAGTTTTGGGTGAAGTTAGAAGGAGAAAGGCAGGAAAGTATCTAGAGGCAGAACTGAGGGAGATACTGCTGATGTCTGTTTAATTTGGAATGAGATGTTTAGTACATTTGTAGGCTACCAGGAAAGATGCTCACTAGGAAGCAGGTGTTGGTGATGGAGAGAGAGAAGGAGAGAGGGATAGAGAGAGAGAGATACCTGGAGAAGCAGCAGGGACAGGGGGTCAAGGGCACACAGAAGAGGGGCTGGCATTCCCCAGTGGAAGGAATAATTCCTTTTTAAACTCAGAAAGGAAAGAAGGACATAGCATTCATGAATATGCAGAAATATAAAGACAAGTTTGTTGAAGTGTGTGTGTGTGTGTGTGTGTGTGTGTGTGTGTGTGTGTGTGGTGTCTCAAGCAGGGTGGTAGAGGACTAGGGAGTTGAAGGAGATCATGCTTGAAGACTTTGCTATTTATTTCATTATACATTTTTTTTTTAGCAGGAAGTAAGGATATCTGCTGGGAATGAGGTTACATAAAATCCTAGGAGAGCCATGAGTAAAGACTGAGGAGAGTGGGCAAGGGAGGGACTGAGGACAAAAATAAAAAGATTAAACCAAGGGCGTTAAGAGTGGAAAGTTAATTTGAGGCAGCAACAACACTCAGGCTTATATGATTTTTCTTTCTGTGATGGTCAGCTCTCGGAATTTTTAAAAGGCATTTACTAAGTATCCTTTACTATCTTTCTGGCATTATGCATTACAAACAGCACATCAAAACCAGTAGGCAGGCAAATTTATTATTCCAATTTACAGCTTAAGTAACTTTTCCAAGGTTGCACAGCTGGTTAGAAGGGAGAGCACAGGTAAGTCCAACTGCAAAACATATGTTGTTAACCATATGTTTTATTTCCTCCCAAGGAGATGAAGCTTTAAGAATTGATAAGACATTTTGCCTAGCCTTAGGGAACTCATAATGCATAAAAGAAAATATGCTAATAAGTAATCTCAAGTAAATGCAGGGATTGTTAATGCTCAAAAAGCAAAGAAAAGGAGCTCATCGTTCTTACTAAAGCTCCATGGAAGCCTTCTCAGGAACACCTGAGCCCTGAGCAGCTCTGAGTCAGCCGCACAGGTGGACAGGGAGTCTGAACACTCCAGACCTAGCAACTATGTGTGTTCAAAAGCAAGGAGGCATAAGAAAGCACACCTTTTTGCTTAGTGCACCTGGGACACAGAATGACTATTGGGCTGGGGGACTTGGGAAAGATATGGGATCAGATAGTAAAAGGTGTCATATCTGCAGGGAACTAATACTCAATTGTAAGGGTTTTTGTTGTTGCTGTTGTGGTGGTAGTGGTGGTACTGGGGATTGAAACCAGGGACATTCTATCAGCTACACTCCCAGCCCTATTTATTTTTTATTTTTGAAACAGGGTCTCACTACATTGCTGAGGCTGGCCTCAAACCTGTGATTTTCTTATCTCAAACTCCCAGTACTGGGATTACAGGTATGCACCACCACACCAAGCATAGAACGTAAGTTTTAAAGAAGAGAATGGCATCAGATTTGAGTTTTGGAAACAAGACCCTGTTAGTAACAGGTGGGATAGATTCCAGAACAAGAAGACTAATAATTATAATAATTATAAGCTTCAACCTGCTGTGAATCTGGTACTAAGTGATTATTCTCATAGAGCCAGGGATTTAATCATGGAAACTCTGTGAGGGAAGTAAAATCATTTCCATTTTACAGGTGAGGAAACCAAGGCCCTGACAGATTAAGTAACTTGCCAAAGAACTCACAGCTAAAGTGGCCAGGGCAGAGCAGAACTTGAAGCCTTGTAGATTAGCTGAGGCAGAATTTTTTTTTCTTTTTTTAGGGATGAAGGTATTAGGTACTGAACCCAGATCCCAGGTGCATCTCCCAGCCCTATTTTATTTTTTTATTTTGAAACAGGGTCTTGCTAAGTTGCTGAGGTCCTCACTAAGTTGCTGAGATGCTGAGACTGGCCTCAAATCTGTGATCCTCCTGTCTCAGCCTCCCAAGTACTGGGAGCATAAGTATACACCACCACTCATAGCTAAGGCAGGATTTTGATGAGGAGGCTGGTACAGTGATCTTGTGTACCTTCTCATAAGAAGCTAGGAAGAGGCAAGAGAGAATTTGCTTCCAGAGGCTTCTGAGGGAACATGGCCCTACTAACACTTTGACTTCGGGTATTTGCCTCCAGACTGTGAGAGAACAAATTTCCGTTGTTTAAAGACAACAACTTTATGATAATTTATTACAGTGACCCTAGGAAAACTACTATAACACCTTTAACTCAAGTTAAATTGCCAGTTAGAGCTATGTTATTATATATTTGTAATTGCATACAAATAAGTGAATGGTTTGTTTTGTTTTGTTTTGTTTAGGGTAAGATCACTCATCACCTATGGTTTGATGGGCCTGCCTTCCAAAGCCCTTTGCCTAACAGATAAATCTCACTTGGATTCCATGAAGCAAGTCTTGCTTTCACCTGCATATTGATATTGTTATCCACACTTTCAGTATTTTGGATTATGGGAACGTAATTCTCTTTTAACCCTAGCCTGGCATTAACATGAAGCCAAGACTTACTTTATTGCCAGAACAACAACCTCCGTGCTTGAAAAGAGGTATGAAAGTGCTCAAGCCTGCTTTATACTTGGCTTTTACTCTGAACCAGAGATTGACAGAGTCTGCTCTTATTCAAGACTGAAAGTATTCAGAACTGTTTGCAAAATGCATGATAAGCCAGATAAGCAACACCACAGGAAGGGAATCTTTTCACATTTTATTTGAAACCCTGAGTGTCCACAACATAGAATTAGAGAATTTTAGAGTTAGCCAAATAGAATGGGCATGTAATGAACAGGAGTTAAAATCATTTTGATTTCTACCAAAATAACAGTATTGACAACTTTAACCATACGTCATCTGCTCCTTTCACTGCCAACTGTTTTCTGGTTGATATGGCACTTACATTTGTTAGCTACTTCACAAAAACTTCTGGGATTGATTCTCTTTATCATTCATTTTCATAGAGAAAAGCTGGACGCAAATGTGGTTGAGGTTGTCTAGGGATACCCACCCAGATTCACCAGTCACAGATACAACCTTGTGCAAATGCATGTACACACACAGCCCCATGAGGGCTCCAGATACATCTTGATAGTAAAAAGGGATGCTTGGTGTTTCAGCCAGCATCCTCACTACTGAGACCCCAAATACCTGATGACCACAACTTACAGGAAGGAAGATTAGTTGCTCATAGTTCAAAAGGTTTCAGTACATGTTAGATCAGATGCTTTCTGGGGAGCTCAGGGTGTGGTGGCAAGAAGCAAAGAGAGGGCAAGGGGGAGGGGACAAGGGACCTAAGATCCCCAAGGCCACACCCCAGTGTCCTACCTCCTCCAGGCATACCCTATCTGCCTGTTTTACCACACAACTAATCCACTAATCCATCAGTAGATTTATCCAGTGTCAAGATTAGAATCCTCATGGTTTAATCACTGAACATTTTGCGTTGTCAATGCCTGAGCTCTTCCAGGGGGACATTCTGTATCCAGACCATAACACTTGGTTACCTGAGAAGATTTGCTCAGAACATCTCCACACCTGCTATCCTGACCCCATGCAGTGGTGTTCCTTTCATGCTTGGCCACGAATGACAAGTTGCATGTGTTCTCCAGAAACACTGACACAAAACATGAGCTACTTTCCTTTTAACATTCACTTCTTTTTTTTTTTTTTTGCAGTACTAGGGATTGAACTCAGGGCATTCTACCTCCGAGCTATACCCCCAGCCCTATTTTTTATTCTTTATTTTGAAACCGAGTCTCACTAAGTTGTGGAGTGCCTCACTAGGTAGCTGAGGCTGGCCGCGAACCCAGATCCTCCGGTCTCAGCCTCCCGAATGCTGGGATTACAAGCGTGCGCCACCACGCCTGGCTAACATTCACTTCTGAAGGGTTTCTGTGGTTGTTTTGATGAACTAATAATATAAGGACACAAGATGCAGAACTTAGAATCAGTGATAAGAAGGTTATTGACATTTAGGTTCCATCTGAAAGGTCTCCTTTTCAGAAAGACCCCCTGTCCCTCTGTGGCCCATTTTATTTGTTTTTATAATATATAACTGGTTTTGTTATTTATTAACTTATTCATTGGCCTACTGTCTGTCTTTTCAGATTTTCAGGCTCTTCCCTGCTTTATTAACCTTTGACAAAGCTTAAAACTGTGCCTGTTGTTAATCAAATGTTCGTCATGAATGAATGAAACAATGATTGCAGCCTTGCTAGTCCAGAAACCATAGGAGTATGCATTCAGAGGAAAGAGGGGGCGACAGAAGCTAAATTTTAGCAGAGCAATAGAAGCAAAGATTCTGTCAAGGACCTACGACAAAAATCTGGGTCATGTGTGAAGAGGTCGGCTTTAGAGTCTACAGAGATAAAGAAGGAAGGCATTCAGGGGATAGGCATAAAGGTCCCACCAGTGGGAGAGAAAAGACCAAATTGTAATGGTGAGTCCTTCATGTGGGTGTAGAGAGGTGAAGAGAGGCATGTGCGAGCTAATCATTCTAAATCTTGCCTATAACATGCAACAAGTAAACAATACTCTCAAAAAGGAAACTGCTGAGTTCCCAAGCACCATTTGCAAGTACTTTACAATAAAAATAGACATTTAAAAAAGATTTGTGTATGATACTGAGGATTGAACTCAGGGCATTCTATCTCTAAACAACACCCGCAGCCCTATTTTATTGGTATTTTTGAAATAGGGTCGCACTAAGTTACCACACGCTGGCCACAAACCTGTGATCCTCCTGTCTCAGCCTCCCAAGTACTAGGATTATAGATGTGTGTCCAGCAAAAATATATATCTTTAAATCCTGTATTCATGCTTATGTATATTCTCTGTGGAAAAAGATATTGTGATGTAACTTTGGTGTGCAGTGCAATAACACTGGAAAAAAACTAATTGGTACTTTGAAATGAATTAACCAAATTAAAATATGCAAGATGCATCCAAGCAAATACTCAGGCAAAGTTACCTGGCTGTGGGATGTGCCTTTGCCTGTTTTCTCTACATGTGATCACACACGGCTTTATATAGGAAACAAGAGAGGCTTATTTTACCCAAAGTGTCCTAGGTATTTATTGCCAGATGAAGAAATTGTGGAAAGCAAGCTGAGGGTATCACTGTGTTGAAAGAAAAGTAGAGACTGTAGCTGCATCAACATTACCCAGTGTCACCTAGTTACATCAAAAAGTTCTGGGTAAACAGCTCCAGGGGGAAAAGACATTTTCCTTTCTAAGTTCAGATGTGTCTGTGCTGTTGCCCGGGCGTCTTTTCAATTTTCCTTTGTTGGCTTCGCTCTTTGGGGATTGGAGGCTGCTTTTTCTTATCTGGCGGAGGAATGCTTTTCTAACTCGAGCCTGATGGCCTTGCTGGGATGAGAAGGCCCAGGTGAGTTCAGCACAGAACCCAAAGGGCTATGTATTCATAGAGAACTAAAGTATGTCACCGAGCGCCTGTGGGCTTACCAAGTGGTAAGATAAGATCAACATTCCAAGGCAGGGAGCTGCTGCATCCTTCCTGCCTCCACAGAGCTGTGGCCATTTCACCCCCTCCAGTCCTCGGCCAGTCTGGCAGGGCACATTAGGCAAAATGTCCCCCCTCCCTAGTACTGGCGATTGAACCCAGTGGCATTCTACCTCTGAGCTACACCCCCTTTTTATCTTTTATTTTGAAATAGGGTTTTACTCAGTTGCTGAGGCTGGCCTCTGACCTGCAATCCTCCTGTCTCAGCATTCACCACCACCCCCAGCTTAGCATGATGTTTAGATGAACTAGTCCCTTGGGGAGAGCGTGTTCAGGATGTCAGGGCAGGAGGTAGAGCAGGGGAAAGGTTTGAGAGTGGGCTGCTAGTGCTACTGACCAACCTCCTAAGCGACCCCTTGCTCGGGGCATGCATTTCTCCCACATGCAAACTGTCATGGCTAGATAAAGAATGTCCCCTGATGAGCTCATGTATTAATGTTCAGAGTTGATGCAATTAAGTCATGGGGGTTGTTATAATCTCATCAATGTGTAAATCTATTGTAATGGATTTACTAGGGAGTAACCTAGGCGGGTAGAATATGGCAGGAGAAGGTGGGTCCCTAGGCATGTGGCTTAGGGACTGTGCTTTTGTCTTTCAATTCCCTTGCGTGTGCTCCTTCGTGCTCTCATGCGCTCTCTCTCTCTCTCTCTCTCTCTCTCTCTCTCTCTCTCTCTCTCTATATATATATATATATATATATATATATATATGTATATATAATACACATATATATATATCCTGGGCTCCATGATGTGAAGTGCAGAGCCTTCCTCTCTCCCTTTCTCTGCTTCCTGCCGCCATGTCCTGAGCTCTGCAGCAGACCCTGGCCTCAGGCCTCACGTGGACTGAACTCGAAATCTCCAAAAAACTGTGAGAAAGTAAATCTCCCTTCCTCTATGTTGTGGTCAGGCTTTTTGGATTCCGGCAGTGAGATTGATGACCAAGACACAACCTTCCTGGGAATTCTGACTCTAATGAGGAAAGACCTGAAAGGGAAAAGAGAAGGGAGAGAGCAGAGAAAGAAGGACTCTCAATGAAAGATGCACAGTCATCAAGATATTCCCAGGAAGAAAAAAAGACTTATTAATGTTATTGTTTTATTATAATTACTCTATTAGGTAAGGTTGTATTAACTGCAGGTAATAGAAAATTGGACCAAGAACAGTTTAATAATTAAGATTTTTTTTTAAACAACAAGAAATCAAGAGGAGTCAGGCTCCCTGGTGTGGTCCAGGACTGGGGTTCTGTCTCCTCCAGCCTCCTCAGCATGTTTGTCCTCTCGTGGCTGCTCATCTCTGAATGCACGATGGCTTTCCAGCCAGGTGGCAAAGGGGCCAGGGGTGCTATCAAGGCTTTACCCTTCATGGGGAAATAGCCTCTCCATGTCCTTTGGGCCAAAACTGAGTCCCGTGTTAGCCCTTACTTGTAAGAGAGACTGAAAACCCGGGGATTTACTTTTCCAGCCTCTGTGGTAGAGGCTGACCCAAAAGACAAAAGTGATGGTGATGGATTTTAAATGACAATGGTTCAAGGCCAAATTATTAAATTCTCAAAGACAAAGGATAAATTGGAGTGATAAACTACACAAAGCTAAGCATAGAAAGATGGAAGACCCACAGCTGGCAAGCAACGACTCTGACCCTTCTGGATACCCACGGTCAAAGCAGGGACAATTCCAAAGTGCTTTAGGTTTTTCTTGCTTGAATCTTCCATTTAGTAAAATGCTTCCACTCTTACATTAATGCAGAACATAGTGACCAAGGATATTTTATAATTAACATAGGCAGCACAAAATTCAAATGTCATTGTCTACAAAAAGTTTTATTGGAACACAATCACACTCATTCATTTAAGTATTATCTATAGCTGCTTTTGTACTATAAAAGCAAAGCTGAGTAGTTGCAACACAGACCATATGGCCCACTAAGCCTAAAATATTTACTTATCTGGCCCAGTTCAGAAAATGTTTGCCAACCCCGCATCATGTATGGAAATCGCTAGAGGAACTTTAAAGAAGTACAAACATCTAGTACCACCCCCAAATCATTCAGATTTAATTAGTCCCTGATGAAGCCTACTATCAATATTAAAATTAAAAAAAAAAAATCCTAACGCTGTCCCCAGTCTATGTAGGAAACCAAAACATGCAGCAGATTGTATGGAAAGCAGGAGCTCAGGAGGAAAGGAGGTGGGGAAGGAACTTGAGTCCCCATCTTCCAGGTCTATACCTGTCCGCACAGGGGCCGCCTGAGCCAGCACGCCAGGGCACATTCTTCCCAGTCAGCGCTCATCCTGTTTCTGTGTGTTCACCTCTGTGACCCTGAGGTTCCTACATTTCCCAGCTCAGCCAGCTCCTCTGCAGATTGACACATTCTTCCTGTGCATCCACCAGTTAATCCAGCCTTATCAGCCTGGGGGCCACTCTGTCTCTCCAACATGACTTCATCTTTATGAGTCACTAGGAGCTGCTTTTTGTAGTTTTTTCTCAAGCCCAGTCTGATTTTCCTTTTCTCTGCCCCCCCCCTCCCCGAATATTTCTTGGTTTCCTCAGTGCCTGTGCTTTAGACAACTTGCATTCCAATTGCTCCTTTGCTTGTGTATCTTTGAGTCTCCAGCTGCACATGCACTGAGCCACTTCAACCTTGGTGGGTGTGTTCACTGATAGTTGAAAGAAAAAATAAATGAACGGGAAGGAAAAGTTAGAAAGAACACTGGGGAGTTTGTAGACTATGTGTTGTGAGTATAGAGAGTTTAAAATTAGAATATCCAGATTTGATTATTGTCTCTGCTTTTTCCCTAGAAAGAAAGCCCCATGGGACTATCCCTTGCCTTCCTGAGAACCAAGCTTTAGGTTCCTCTAAGATGGGGAGAGTAATACATTCTACTTCACAGAACAGAATAAAGGTGTTTGATCAAATGTGGTAGCACCTCGTGTAATGGCTGGCCATACAAGCTGCTTAATAGAAAGTTTCTTCCTCCTTTCTTCAGCTTAGCTAAGGCATCTTTTTGCACTTAAAATTTTATAGTAATAAATTTAATAAATTATTTGCAAGCTTATTAAATTAGGTAGCTTATAGCAGTATTATTAAAGATGACTTGGTAAAAATATTTTATTATTTGTACATACATTTTATGGTACAAATTTTTAAATAATGCCAGACAATAAAATCCTGTAATTATCCATGGCTTTAATAATTGAGTTTTTCCATAATAAAAGTATGTCATAATCCGGGCATGGTGGCACATGCCTTGTAGCTTTCTCAAGACCAATTTGATTTTCCAGGATTAGCTTGGAACACTGGCCTGGGGTAGCAAAGCTGGGTTTCACTTCCAGTTAGCTGAGGCCAGCCTCAGCAATTTAGCAAGACACTCAGCAATCCTAGTTTTTGGGAGGCAGAGACAGAAGGATCACAGTTTCAAGGTCAGTCTCAGCAACTTAGCGAGATCCTACCTCAAAATAAAAAATAAAATAGAGCTGAGGGTGTAGCTTGGATTAGAAAGCTCCGGGTTCAGTCCTCAGTATCTATTCTCAAAAAAGTATCATATAAACTTATCTCTTTTATGGAACATTGCATTTTATTTTTTCTTCAAAGGTTTTATAAGTTTTCGAGATGGGAATTTCCTTCATTTAAACCCATATCTAATATTTTATATGCTGAGAGAAAACACAGCCCAGCCTTAAAAAAAAAAAAATGTTCTTTCCTATCCTGAGCTTCTGGAAGAGTCATCCAGTCTTATGACCTTAGCTTCACATTAGCATCATCTGAAGAGATATTTTCAGATGCTGAGGACCTGAGGGTGGAGCCAGGGCAGCATCTGTTTTCAATCTTCCAGGTGATACCAATGTGTGGCTAAAGCTGGATAACACTAATCTCTCCTACCCTCTTTTAACATATGAGAAGAAACTGGAAACCCAGCTTTGCTACCTAGACCCGTGTTCCAGGCTAATCTTAAGCCAGCTTAAGCCAGGAATTTTAGGATGTACAGTTTTCTTGCTGCATACAAACATTTCACTGTATGAAATATTGCTTGTTAATTTAAATATGTGGATCTGCAGAGAATATCATTGATAGAAGAGTTAAGAAACTTTAAAAACGTTCAGATCAGCTGGGAATGGTGGCACTTACCTGTAAACCTAGTACTTGGGAGGCTGAGACAGTAGGATCACAGGTTCAAGGCCAGCCTCAAAAATTATTTAGCAACTTAGCAAGACCCTGTTTCAAAATAAAAAATAAAATAAGGCTGGAGGTGTAGCTTGGAGGTAGAATGCTCTTGGGTTTAATCCCCACACAAAAACTTCAGATCACCACATTTTATGTGTGAGGTTTGGTGACTTACATTGTTAGGTCTCTTGTAACATGGATATTATTATTCCCATTTTTTCCAATAATAGTGGATCAATTTAATATGTTTTCAAATATTGTCTTAGACAATTGGATGCTATCCAAATACTTAAAAATAGTCACTCGGTATGGTGGTGCATGCCTGTAATCCCAGTACTTAGGAGGCCAAGACAGGAAGATCACAGGTTTGAGCTTAGCTTCAGCAATTTAGCAAGATACTAATCAACTTAGTAAGACCCTGCTTCAAAATAAAAATAAAATAGAGCTGGGGGTGTAGCTTGGAAGTAGAATGCCCCTTGGGTTCAGTACCAAAAAAAAAAAAAAGACTCAATCACAATGTCATAGTGGACATCTCCTTTTTAAATGCCTAGCATTTATTCTTCCTTTTTTTAATAGTTGCATCCTAATTTTTCTTTGGAATGATATGAGGAAATAGGTACACATAGAGGGCAAAAGAGTTGCGTGAGGTCACACAATTAGTGAATGTCAAGGGTCACAAAATAAACATAAATCATAGAGCAATTAGCTCCATTTTCTTTTCTTTCTTTAAAAATAGAATCTCATATTTATAAAATCCTTTGCCCTTTGTGGTTTTTTTCCCCAAAGACATTAATATCTCAACTTATTTGGGTCAATAATTTAATTAACTCTATGCCAAAATTTTCTCTATTTAGAAAACTGGAGAAATGTACACGAAGAAAAGGACTTGTACATTTTGCAGGCCACACCAGAGAATTAAAAATCTTCTAAAGCTGGGCACAATGGTGCATGCCTGTAACCCCAGTGCTTGGGAGGCCAAGACAGGAGGATCGCAGGCTCGAGACCAGCCTCAGCAACATAGCAAGACTCTCAGCATCTTAGCAAGACCCTGTTTAAATACAAAAAATAAAAAGGGCTGGGGGTGAACATCCCAGGAAGATTCTGTAAGCCATTTCCCTGACACAGGTGGTGAGTGGCAGAAGAGGGAGGTGTCATTTTGTTTAGCTTTGCTCTTTGAAGGCTGAGTGGAAAGGACCCATTGGATAGGGATGATGAGCATAAGGCACCTATGTTCCACAAAGAGCCACTTTATAATGAACTTGGATGGGTCTCAATACAGGAGACTAGAAGGAGGGGAAACCTGCAGAAGCCAAAGAATCAGAGCTAGACTCAACTTGTCAAGATAAGTGTTTTATGTACTTTGCATGTTTGTCTAGAAATCACTCAAATGTTGATTTAAACACTAACACTTTCTTAAAGCAACAGTATTGGTGTATTTTTAACCCGATTTCTTTTTTCGTTGGTGTATTATAATCTACATAATAGTGGGATTTGTTGTTACATACTTTCACATGCACATCACATAATTTTAGGAGCTTAAAATAGTTATACTAAAAAGTTTTTCTTTATGTTTTCTGGAAATCTAATTCTTTGATTTCTGTAGAACGGTAGCTCCCAGCATAATGAAAATTTCACTATAAAAATAAAGAGGCTAGGGGGAGCTCAGGGAAGCTACAGACAACATTATATGAGCTAGAATGCACT
Organism: Graphiurus murinus; assembly: GCA_004027655.1. NCBI lineage: Eukaryota > Metazoa > Chordata > Mammalia > Rodentia > Gliridae > Graphiurus > Graphiurus murinus. The sequence goes on along the minus strand of PVLC010002140.1, from coordinate 74,619 downwards.
TAGTGGCTAAAACAATGTGGCATCAAGTCAAGCTATAGATTCAGTATAGAAAAATAGCTTGTATGCTGGGTGTGGTGGTGCATGCCTGTAATCCCAGAACTTGGGAGGCTGAGACAGGAGGATCATAGGTTGAGGCCCATCTCAGAAATTTAGCAAGACTCTTAGCAACTTAGGGAGACCCTGTTTCAAAATAAAAAATAAAATAGGGCTGGGGATGTGGTTTGGAGGTATAATGACCCTGGGTTCAATCCCCAGTACCATAAAAAAAAAGAAAGAAAAGAAAAATAACTTGTATAAATGTTTTAGAGAGCTAAGGAAATTTAAAAATAAAGTACAAAGTATTAATATGAAGATAAATAACAGAATTTTTAGATCCAAGAGATTGTATCCAATGTGTGTTTATTCAACAAAGATTTTTTTTTTTTTTAGCATCTTTTTGTGTGTGTGTGTGCCAGGAATTATTCTAAGTGTGGTATAAGAATGGTAAATATGACAGATAAGGTCCTTGCCCTCAAGTGACTTGATTTCTAATTTTAAAAAAGTAAGTTGATAAGCAAGATAATTGCAGTTTTTTTAAGTGCTCTGATGGAAGTGAATAGAGTGTAGACGTGAGTTTGGAAAGTGGCTGAAGATGGCCACACAGACACTGGTGGGTGCTCAGGGGAGGGCTTCTCAGAAGAAGTGACATTTGAGGTGAGATCTGAGGCTAAGACAACCATACGACAAACACAGGATGGTGTGTATGCCCAAGATAGCAGCTTTGCACTCAAGAACAATGGAGAGGAGCCAGAGGATATAGTAATGTAGGCACATGTGCACATTACACACACACACACACACACACACACACACACACACACACACTCACTTACACACTGATAAGAAAATACAAACATCAGATAGATTAGTATCCAGAAATCAGAACAGACAAATTTCCTCAATGTTATATTTTAAGGTATTCTAACTCCTTCTTACTCCATTCTTTTCCTCTATCCCACACATACACATCTAGCTTGGGAAAAGATTTAAAATATGGACCTCCAGAACCATCTTCTTTTCTAATTTAGAATGTCATATAAAATTATTCTTGCCTATGCTTTGTTGGTGGGTGGTTTGTGTAAATTCATCTATCTGGAATCCATTCATTTCCAAAAGACTAGATGCAGCAAACAAAGGCCACGATGTTTTCATGGAAAGAAAACTAATGTAAGGTATTGTTTGAATTGAAACTCCTGGCAAATAATCTTCTTTGGATACTATGAGTATTAAAACCTGCTTTGAGCTTCATTTCTTAGTCATGGTAGCAATCAAATTGTTGAATATATTTGACTCTTATTATTCAGAAATCTATTGTTTATGTTCTCCAACTTCTTAAATATTTGTTCATTTTGTTCTTTTTTTCAGTTTCTCAGTTTTTTTTCCCCTTTTACCATACCCATTTATTTCTCTAGCTCACTATTCATAAAACCTCAAAACTATCATTTTAAATTCAAGATTCTTGGTGTTGTTTCTGCTTTGATAGGAGAAGGTCTTGCCACATAGTTCTTCTGCCTGTTGAAGCCTAATAAAACAAAGAGTATAGCCATCCTCTTGTACCAGTATTTTGGAATCAAAGTTTTTCTAAGTATCTTACAAATAAATCAGCTCTTGAGTGAAATCAAGCTTTAAATAAACATGGCCCTTAAAATGGCTGTATTCTGGCAATCACAGAGTCATGAGTCAGAGCATTTCAATGACAGGCCATGTATTTTTTATGTTAATTTGGAATTTTGTTGAATTGATTTTGTGATGCTGTTACAATCCAACCTGCCTCTGGTGTTTTCTATGCCTTAAAACTTGTTGCTACTGTATAATAACTAGAAGAGCATAGCTGCAGGGTTCCAATTACTCTGGCAAAGGAACCTTATTACATTGTCCCCAACTAAGCATGTAATTAATGTCTCTATTTCAAGGCCATTTCAGCACATTCAAAACCCAGAGACTATCCATACATATTTAGGATTGCATAGGAATACTTGGGATGTCTTCATTGCAGTGGACAGTAATGCCTAAGGAATTTTTGGAAGAATATGGTATACTTTAGCATAGGTTGCAAATATTTTCTTATGACAAGACTGAATGGGAATAGGATCCTCCTCCTGCCCAAAGTTTTTTAAATGGGTGAGATGTTTTCAGGTGGTCACAAAATCTAGGTAGAGTTCAACTGTCTGCAATATATTTGAATATCCAACTGGACATTTGTGTGGGTAGAAAGTTTGTTTACAGTCATCTGAGCTAAAGCCTAACACCATTTGCAAATAAACACAGGTATTTTTGCACAATTTCGGTACCCACTGAGTTTTGTGGGAATGCAGCTACTGTATAAACCAAGAAAAAACTATAGCTAGTCTTGTTTGGAACTTTACAAAGCTGTTCTCCTCTTTTAAAAAAAAATTGTGGCACTGATGGCAACACAGCTTGAAGTATTTGAGTTGCCAATAAAACATGCCCATATTATTACACATTTTACTGCAGCAGTTGCAGTGGAGAAGATTCTGTGTTTAGATGCCACCATCCAACAATTTAATCATATCTTCCAATCAAGAGTGTCATGCCCAAACATTAGCCTATTGAACTATATTTTTTTTATTATGAAAGACTTTCCTCATATTTCCCTTTATCTTACAAGTGGATTTGGGGTTGGTTTTTGTACTTAGGCAAATTACTGTATTCATGAGTTTCTTTGGGGGATATCAAAGGAATTACAAAAATAAGAATATTTTAAAGGAGATTTTGGTAATACGAGGTAAAGAGCAATTCTTCTAAACTCTATCAGTCCTGAAGGAGGAGGCTGATGTACCTGGGGGCAGATGTGTGCCTCAGGAAAAAAAAAAAAGGAAAGGGGAATGGGAGAACTAGCCTCGATTTCAGTCCCTGTTGTGTGTGAGGCCCTGTGCCTAGCCCTTCAAATATATGATCTCATTTTTTGTGCAGTGCTGAGAAATGGCACATGTGCTTTGAATCTCGTACATTCATAGTGCTTGACATTTGGAGAGCAGATAATAAAAGGAGATGAGTAGATGAATATTCTTGACATTGCCGGAATGTTAGAATTATTTAAAAGTTCTATTAAATAAGTGGCAGTCTCAGAGCCTGATTTATGGTAGTTAATGGAATTTTCACAAAGAAGAATTATCATGAAATCTGAAAAAAAATCATAGTAGATGCACGCAGGAATTCATATGCATATGGATGTCTGTGTATACACGTTGGTGTGCGCGTGCTTCCTATATATAGCTTCCGGGACACATCCGCAAGTGATAAATGAACATTGAAATGCTACACATATGTTTATATCCACTTTTAGCTATGGAGTTGTTTCAAAAAGTGATATCTCCACTGAGCCAAATCCCAGGCATTTGGGAAGAACAAAAAAATTAAAATTCCTAAGCTGAACCAAAGAGAAGGAAAAGAAGAAAAAACAAAAACAAAAACTGACATATAGAAATAGTAAATCTGACATTATTAAGAATAATTAAGAATGTTCAAAAGAACTGTATTAGAAGTAAGATTTTCAGAATTCATTAGTAATCCTTTGCTGGTTGAGTGTAGTTTTTAAAGTCTGACACAAGAGCCCCTTTCTAATACATAAATATTCCCTCAGCATTTTTGGGTTTTTGTTTTGTTTTGTGGTACTGGGGACTGAACCCAGGAGCACTCTATCTCTGAACTAAACCTTCAGCCCCATTTTATTGTATATATTTATTTATTTGGTACTGGGGATTGAACCCAGGGACATTCTACCACTGAGCTACATTCACAGTCCTTTTTAAAAACATTATTTCAACAGGGTCTTGATAACTTACCATATGCTGGCCTGGAACCTGCTATCCTCCTGTCTCAGCTTCCTAAGTACTGAGAATACAGGTGTGTGCTGCAGTGCCTGCCTTGTCTTGGAATTTTTAAACCTTGAAAATAATTTTTCTCTGTAACATTTCAGAGTTGTCAATTTAAACATTATAATTTTGGAGAAATGTTAGATTGCTTTCTTTTTTAAAATGGCTAGGTAAAGTTAGAGATTAGTATTTAATGAAGAATGTATGTCTGTGCATCTCATTTTTTTACTGACCGGACGATTGCTGCAAGAGGAAATTAAACAAAGGAGAGGCTGAGTTTGGAAGAGAGTGTTTGGAAGAGAAAGGTAGCATTTTGTAGCCCCTCAAGAAAATGAAGATCACTAGCATCAAAATCCTCTTTTTTAGGCTTCCTTCTGTTGCAAACTACAGAAAACCAAATAAACTGGTGAGAGAGAGAGAGAGAGAGAGAGAGAGAGAGAGAGAGAGAGAGAGAGAGAGAGAGAGAATATGAATGAATGAGAATGAATGAATATGAATGTGTTAGCTCTCCTCACACTGCAAAGTCCGAAGGTCTTACTTGCTTTCAGCACAGCTGGATAAAAGAACCCAATTTTGTCATTAGGTTGGTGTCTCTCTTTTTCTATCTCTTGTCTCTCTGAACTAACTTTCCACTCCCAAGTCAACTCAACATGTTGGTCAAGCATCATACCTAAATTATCCTTACCCCACCAGAATGAAACTAAACAACAGCCAAGACCTGGATGTATTTTATTGAACCTATTTGGGTAGCACACCCTAGGAGCAAATATCCTGGGCTGGGGATGGATGGCTCTGATTGGTCAGACCAAGTCATTTCCTTTAAGAGGGGAGGGTAGTATTGCCTCTACCAGAACCTGAGCCAAATGCACTGAACCTGGAGGAGGTGAGACTCGGTGCTCTCCAGCTCTTGGCAGCTCACCTAGGAGAGATAGCCAGATACTGAGAAAATTCATTTTACATAGATTATGGTTCTATAAATCCTCATTTTGTTTCTCTTTTTCTTTAGATGTAAGAACGCTTAGTTAGTGCATGACAGAATCTTATAACTGAAAGAGACCTTGTAAATTATGAAGTTGAACACCGTCAATTTAAATACTTTTTGAGAGTTTGTTCTTTAAATTATGTCTCGCTAATGGCAAGAGATGGTTATCTATGGCAGTTATCTTATACTTGAGAGGAGTAATATAAAATATGAATCAGAATTTTATTAAAAAGCATTCAGCATGTCCTAAAGTCATTTCAGGAACTGCACTTTGATGTGGGTTACAGGAATTATTACCAAAAATTAAAAACAAACCCCATCTCTTTCCCTTCCTAGCTATGTGATCATTTCTAAAGTTTCTATTATTATACCAACTTGTCACTCAGTCTAAAATGTTTATTGAGAAGCAGTTCTGATTTTTTTTCTTCTTTATATTTTTTTAGATCCTCTGACCCATATCTGTCCTAATTATTGCATATAAGCATAATTGGTGTGCCCCCTCTGCCTACAGAAAGAACCATTCTATAAATGTACATAAGTATACAGGTATTTCTATTTTCCTATTATAAATAAGCCATCATTAAATATAATTTATGGAAGCAGTTTTAAAATATTAAATATATTTTGAAATAATTGCTGAGTGCCTGGTACAGAGGAGGAAAGATATGACCCCAAACTAATAATCTCCCATTATTTGAAGTTTCATCAGTGTCTCAGTTCTGACACCACATTTGAAAATGACATGACTGAGATCCCAAGGTCCAGCCCTGACAGTGATGTGAGGTAGGTAGCATACTTCAAAGCCAGCCAGGACCACAAGGAGCCAGAAGAACTCTTTTGTATATGCACCTAGTCACCTCAGTTCATTAGAGCTGGTGATAATGAGGTCGAGGTGAAGGATTTGATCTCTGGAGTGCCCAAAGCTACCTCAGATCTGAGGCCACAGACCATAGAACCATCTCTGTCATTAAGGGGAATAGGACTTGAAGGCTATGGGCAGAGTCATGCAGAACATTCTCCTGCCCTATAAGAATATTGCATAGCCTGCTGCCCTCTGCTAGTGACCAGACCCTTCATTCCAGCAGCATTTATATCATAAATGAGAGTTTCAAATTGATGGGGATTTCTGCTGATCCATGACAACTTATTTAAGTTCTCAGCATAATTAGATGTCTTTGTCATATTTAAGACAGGAATATTAGATTTTGCAGGAAATACTAATTTAAAAAAATTCCAAAGGTCAAAAATTGAAATACAAATAGATACCGTAATAGGATTAAAGGGCATGAAGAGAGAATGGTGAATCTGTTCATTGAATATAATGAGATTATTCTCAGGCAGATGAGTCCTTAGCTTAAACAAGAAAATGAGCTCTACAGAGCAGAGATGTTATATTGCAATTTCTGTGAACACACTGCCTTTATGTCTTGCAGATATACATTAATCCTGATTTCTTTTTGGAAAACAGAAATACTAATTAGAGCCTCAGCAAAGCTTCATGGAAGTAACTAAACTTTTTTTAATCTTAAATTTATCTATAATTACTAATATGTTAACTATTCTAGTTAAAACAACATATCAAATAAAAAAGCTCATAATTTCTTGATTTATTGAAATCTTAAGTATACATACTATTTTTTATAGTTACACTGACCAGTACTCCTAATATGCTATTAGAGCTCAAGCAATTAAGTTAATCCTATCTCCAACAGGTTATTATAGAGATATTTATTTCATCCAATTGAAATTTTAACTCTGTGAATAAGATACCTTTCAAATTAGACTTTTATAGTATAATGACTTATTCCATTAGCTATGATATAGATTTGTGATGTGAATAACTAATACAAAGTAAGGATCAAGTTTTGGTTAATGTTATAGTTTGGATATTGAATGTCTCTAAAGGCCCATGGGTTCAAGATGGGTCCCCAGGTTGACACTGGAGCTGGTGGAACCTTTAGAAGGTGACATCTTGTGGGAAGTCCGTAGATCATTAGAAGGGTGCCCTCCAATTTTTTTTTGGTGTCTTGGTCACGAGGTGAGCAGTTTGCTGTGATATACTCCCTGCCATTGCCCTTGGCACCTACCAGAGGCCTTACAAGCAATGGGTCTGCCAGTTGTGACTGGAACCTCTAAAACGGTGAGCCAAAATAAACTTTTTTATAAGTTAATGATCTCAGGTATTTGTTATAGTGACAGAAAGTTGTCTAACAACTAACATTTGGGGCAAGAAAAAAATCAACATAAATAATAATATAATATTTAATAATATTAAATCATTATAATACTATTGACAATTTTAAACTCTCATTAATTCATTAGAATCATACCTTCTATATTCAGTATTAGTTACCATTAGTCAATACTTGAGTGCCTGAACTATGAAGGTCTTCATGTGTAAGATAGTAAGCCAATCACTGTGGAAAAACAAGTAATTATAGAAATCTTTGTCAGGCATGATGGTACATCCTTGTAATCCCAGTGCTTGGGAGGCTGAGACAGGAGGATCACAGGTTCCAGGCCAGCCTCAGCAACTTAGTGAGGCCATCTGCAACTTAGTGAGACCCTATTTCAAACTAAAAGTATAAAATAGGGCTGGGGGTGTAGCTCAGAGGTAGAATGACCCTGAGGTTCCATCCCTAGTACCACACACACAAAAAAAATCCTTTGGTCTTCTTATTCTTGGGTCCTTGCTTCCAAAATGACAACAAACTAACAAACAAACAAACTAAAAACACAAGAAGGAACAATGGTTATACTAACAATAGGCTACTTGCACCAACTGTACCTGGGTGTGTGCCCAAGGACGGGCCACTAAGAAGGCCATCATCTGAAACACAGTAGAGGTCTCAGCCCTCGGGGATGTTTCCAGAGCCAATGCCTTCACAGCTTATGTGCTTCGTAAACTCCATGTAAAGCTGTGCTGTTCACAGCAAGGTGGTCAGGATTGACCTCCAAAAGCCTGGGAGGACAAGCGCTCCACCCCAATTTACACCTGCTGGCGCTGCCCGCAACTCCCACCAAAGCCATGGAAAAGGCAGGGTCCCCTAGGACCGAAGAAGACTGGGGAGAGAAATGAAAAATGGATTATGTTCGTACATGAAGATACCATTGCCAACCTTCCTAGCATCAATGAAGAGGGAGGAAGCGAGTAGTGGGATGGGGTTGGGAGGGAACCACAGCAGGAGATGTGCACATATGTGAAGGGATCACTTGGAATCTCACTACAATATGTAATTATATTGCATCAATAACATTAAAAAAATAAAAATGAAAAATAAACTTTAAAAAATTATGCATCTTAAACAATTTATAGTCTAGGAGGGATGCAAGATATAAAATACTTAAAATAACAAGAAACAATAGAAATAGAAAGAAATCTGTGATACCTAGTGAATGAATAGGAGAGCAAATGCTCTAATAATTCACAAATAGAACAGGCTTGCTATGAGAATTAATCTAGGTCTTGAGAAAGAAATATATCACAAATGAGTAGAACATTTCTGAAAGTTCACAAGTATGTCCAGATATTTCTTAGCACAGTATTTCCTTAGATTAATATTTATTTCCTATATCTTTGAAACATTTTTGTGTGTGTGCTGGTGGTTGAACCCAGGGACATTCTACCTCTGAGCTACATTCCCAGTCCTAGTTATCTATTTAGTTAGTTAGTTAGTTACTTATTTATTTTTGAAACAGAGTCTGGCTGACTTACCACACACTGGCCTCAAACCTGCTGTACTCCTGTCTCAGCCTCCAGCTGCTGGGATTACAGGCACACACCATTGCCAGCTTGAAGTATATTTTTAAGCTGATATTTCAGATTCAAGCATGAGGTTCCACTAATGCCCACTGTAATATATAATGTAATTTTTGATAAGAATATTTGCAAATAGCAAAAAATTGGATTGACTGAGCCCTCAGTTCATGGCACACTGACATTAGTACAAGATGAACTTCCTTTTCATATACTACTTAACTTTTAAAATTGTATTCTCTTTCTCTTCTTTTTTCAATACTGTTTCTCTATATAGATATCTATTTGTGTATGTTTAATGTAGGACATTTCAATCTATTTTTAAGTTTTTATGTATGCACATATATAACATGTAATGTGTGGGATATCTTTATTTATTTGTATGTGTGTAGTACTGGGGATTGAACTCAGGGGTGTTCTGCCTCTGAGCTACACCCCTAACCCTACTTTATTTTTTATTGTGAAACAGAGTCTCACTAAATTTCCGAGGATCTTGCTAAATTGCTGAGGTTGGCTTCAAACCTGGAATCCTCCTGTCTCAGCCTCCTAAGTATTGGGATTATAGGTGTGGGCCACCATCCCCCAGTTTAGGATTATGTCTTCAAATTTACACACATTTATTTATCTAAATGGCAAGGAATAGTGTATCAGCCAGTGTTCTCACAGGAACAAAACCAGTAGGATATTATATAGAGAGATGGAGAGACAGAGACAGAGAAGAAGAATAAAGACAGAGACAAAGAGAGACAGAGAGATTAGTGTTAGAGACTTGGCTTATACATTTGTAGGGACTAAAAGGGCAGGTCCCAGGCCAGAAACACTCAGGAAAGAGTTGATTCTGTAGTTGTAGGGCAGAATTTCTCAGTGAACCCTGTTTTGTTCTTTAGCCTTTCACAGTTAATTAATTGAAGCCCACCTACATTTTCAAGGTAATCTCCTTTACTTAAAGCTCACCAATTATAGATGTTAACCACATCTACAAAGTACCTCCTCAGCTAGACCTACATTACTATTTGATTGATAAGCATGTACTATAGTTAGCCCAGTTGATACATAAAACTAGTCATCACCTGTATGTCCTGATTTCCTATTCTGCTCAAGATCTGCCCTGCCCTGTCATATAACTTTAGTCATTTAAAATGATATGCATGGCTTCAGCAAAAGAATATACTTGTGAACTCAATGAAGCTGCACCCCTCCATTTCGATGCATGAAGAAGACAGGATCTGTGTGTTCTACTAACATTTCTGTGAGCTCAAACATGGAAGCTCTGGAGCTGGAATTCGACGTAAACGTGAGGAAGGAACTGGAGCTGGTTGTTGGCAGAGTCATCCCTAACTCTAGGACGATCCCAGACTCCTGTTCTTAAACTAGATTGATAACTGGCATTCAATGAGTATGTCCCATGTGCCAGACCCAAGATTCTTCTATACATTCACTTTGCATCGCAGGCCAGCTCTAAATAGATGCATCTTAGGAGAGGAATAAAACACAGCAAATTATAAAACTTAAGCTGTTGAATACAAGCAAAAACATTTATAAACCACATTTATATGACTTCACTCTTCTGGAGTCTCAAGGACTTTATTCTTTGCTTCTGCCTGAAATCTGTAGCTGGTGAAAGAGGCTGAAGAAAGACATGTTGTCAGTGGAGCCCAGAAATATCTTGGATTTTGACTTTGTCTCTTTCTTTGCTGGTTTACTCAGCCTTCACTTATTAACTTTCATGCTATTGAACAAGTTTTCTCATGCCTAGAGAGAAGCTGAGGCTTGAAAGAGTGTTTCCTCTTTACTTGGGATTGATTGGGGTCCTCTTTAAGTACAATTATTTCTCAACTACATTTAAATTCCTATACATTTATTGAGTAGAATTCAAAAGCTAAGAAAGAATGAAGTTTTCCAGTAATTCCACTGAGTGCCACCACTCTTTCTTTCTTAAATAATTTTATTGGTGCATTGTAATTATGCAACATAGTGAGGTTCAAAGTGATATATACATACATGCACACAGCTCTTGGTGTGTTTTCCTTCAGATCCCTCCCTGCTACACCCCCTCCCTGTACATGTTAGTGAGATTGGTAGTGATATCTTCATATATGGACATAGCATTATTTGAACCGTTTCCTTCATCGATTCTCCTTTTCCTCCTCTCCATCTTTCTCCCCAGCCTCTCCCAGTATTCTACATGTCTTTCTCTTCAATTGTCTAAAGTCTCTTTTGTCTCTAACTTCTGCATATGAGAGAAAACATTTGACCCTTGACTATCTGAGACTGGCTGATCTCAGCATAATCTCTAACTTCATTCATTTTCCTGAAAATGATATAATTATGTTCTTCTTTATGGCTGAGTAAAATTTCATTCTGTGCAAATCACATTTTCTTTATCAATTTGTCTATTGTCAGACACTACCCTTGCCACTCTTACACTCTTACACTAATACATATAACCTTCATATCATAGGTTCATAGTTACTACTCAGTAAATATATGCTTACCTAATATGGCCACTTAGTGTTTTTAATGTGTATGTCAATACAATAGATGTTTCAAAGGTATAATTGATTTATGCAAAAGTCATCTTTACTTTCAAGGGAATTAAAGTCTATTAGATTATATATAAGCTCAATTATCATCTTTTCATACTTATAAATCATTTCTCTATTTTACTTATTATCTTATATTCTGATTAATATTAGGGTAAAGCTCTGGTTCTCAAAGTTTAGAGTGCATCACAGTCACCTGGGGGACTTTGACAAATAGATTTTCAGGTTGCACCTCAAATCTGTTGAATAGTGGGGCTCAGTAATGGTGAGGTGTGCTAGAACACACAGAGTGCTGAGGTAAATCATTATTGCCTTGCATTTTTAAATGAGTTAGTACTGTAAGTGTCCAACATGCCATTGTCTATTCTTTATCCCTCACCAACATCAGCCTCTTAGAAGTGGCATCTAAGATAAGACCTGATGAATAAATAGTAAGGAATGGCTCAGCTCAAGAGGCTGGAACAGGAGATAGAAAAACACTCCAAGCAGAGTAAGCTGCACGTGCAAAGGCCTACAGAACAAGAGAACATGGTCTTGCAGGGAACTGGAAGGAGTGTAATGCAGCTGGTGTCTAGAAAGAGAAGTAGGAAGGAGAGAAGGAAAAATGTTAAATAGCTTTGACTTGATTCTGAGAGTAGTAAATTGCCACAGAAGAGTTGGCAGGAAATAAATGTGATCAAATGTGTGTTTTACTGGCAGCAGAATGGAAGTTGACGGGGCGGGGCGGGGGGCAGAAATGAAAGGACAGAGTCAATGGTAGCCTTATCTGGGCTAGTGGCAGAGGAAATGGAGAGAAATGGACTGATTGAAGAGATACTTAGGAATACCTAAGGAATAAGTTCTCAGTGTGTGTGTGTGCTTTTATTTTTATTTCATTTTTTTTTAATGATGGAACTGGAATTTGAACCCAGGGGCATTCTACCTCTGAGCTACACCCCCAGCTCTATTTTAGTTTTATTTTTTGAAACAGGGTCTTGCTAAGTTGCTGAGGCTGGCCTCAAACCTGTGATATTCCTGTCTCAGCCTCCCAAGTACTGGAATTAGAGGAATGCACCACCACTCCCAGCCACTGAGTATAATTTTGAATGTTCTACTTCAAACAACGAAATGCATGGTCAAGACAGGAAATTTAAAAGAAGCACCACTTTGGGAGTAGGAATAGTAAAGAGAGACATACATAAAGAAGCAGAGACTGAGATGATTTCTTTTGGTTTGGTCTATAATACTCAGTTAAGATGCCTACATCAACCAAATCAAAAATATCTTTTAACCTGCATTTCACTGTGTGAGGTGGAACTACCACCAAATCTATCATCATTTTTGTAAAAAAATATACTTTTATTGGTGCATTGTAATCACATACCATAATGAAGTTCAGAGTGATGGGCATATACATGCACACAGCACTTGGTGAGCTTCCCCCAAAACCTGTTATCTTTTAATTAGCCATAAATTTGCTCCTGCTTCTTATGCTGCTCATTCTGACGATCCGCCCTATCTAATTAAAATACACTGATTTAAACGTAGAAAAATACAAGTCCCTTTTCATTTGTTATTTTTATGTCTTACACCCTGGCACTTCCATGGAGCTTTTCCCAAGCCAGGAGGTGAGTGAAGGCTGGCACTGTAGAAGGGACCCCACATTTTTTGAGTCACGGGCATGTTGACTAGGTGAAACCTTTCCACAGAAGAACATGTGCAAAAATATTAACCCAAGAGTGCTGGCTGCGGACCGTGTTTGAGGGACATTTGACGTAGAGCACTTTTCTGCATTTGAGTCCTAATGACGTCCAGGCAAAGGAGCATGTAGCCACAGTGTACCCAGATAGCAGAGACACTCTGCTTTCTAATGCCTCCCCTTACTTTCACTTTTTTTCTGAAGTTCACAGATGTTCCCTCGATGTGGTCCAGGTATTTTTGTGAACTGCTGGAAAATTTCAGTCACACACTAATGGTTCCAATGAACACAAAATACCTCTTCCAGAGAACAGTTGCCAATAAGCAGTATTTTTAGAGGCACATGTCACCCTTTCTGTTTGCCTCTCTTGTGACTGTTAATAGGCTCAGAATGACTAAGAAACAGCCTCTGATAAAAGGCATTACCGCACTGCTCCATTATATACCATGGGCAGTAAATGTTTACTACACACGGGGCTCAAGCTAACATGTCATTAAACAGTGTTCCAGTTAAACCAGCTCCCAGACCCTAGCTGTTACTCCCTTGGACACATTTGTCATTTCCCCGCATCTGAAAGAGCAGATTGTTCCTTTTGGGTTCCTATAGTTAGATGTCCCTCAACAGTGATGTCATATCACTTATGCATGCTTCCTTGGGGAAGCATGTTCCTGAGCTTTCTGAATGATTTGATAAACTTTGCCATTCACTCTAGGAGACTATCCCTGTTTCTAATAATTTTCTCTACCTATTGAGAAAAGAAATCATTTTCAGAGGAGAAATGGGAAGGCAGTGATTAGCACGAGATACATGATTATTAACACTAAAGTGGATGAGACATATTATAGCACAGGATGCATATATTATGATATCCTGGCACGCTGAAGAGACAAGTTTTCCTCTGGGGATTGGAGAACCAAACCTTCTGGTATCTGACCAGAGAAGAAATCTATTTTCCTTTCCCATTGCAGAAGTAGTAAGAGTATCAGAAATTCTCACCCCACCCCCAAGCTCTGCAGGAAACCTTCCTATTTTTTCTACTGTGTTTGGAAATGAGAAAGGAAGTGCTGGCTTTTGACAAGACTCCCAGCTACTATAATGTTAGTACTAGAAATTACGACCATGAGCAATTAGAGGGAAAAAGTCATTCAGGTGCCGTTTGGGCTTTCTGTAAGCATGGCTATAAAAATAAAGTGCCTCTTTAGACATGCTTACTCATTTCTGTGGGGTTAAGAATGAAGACAGGGGGGAAAAAACCTATCTGAAACATAAACATGTGTTTTTCATTCTGACATAGAGTTAACATTCTTTTCCATAGCTACAACTATGAAGGGTTTGTGTCTTTTAATCTGTCTCTTTTCTACAATAGCATGGTAACATTTTCTAAGGGTGCTAAGAATACTCTATGTCTGCCTTTCCTTGGTGCTGAATATCCACTTGTATAAATGGATGTTTTTCATGATGAAGGCAGGAAAAGTCTAGTCTAAAGCTCCCGCATGGCATTGTCGCATGTGGCTTTACTTAAGCTCAGTTCTCTCTAGGTGGCTCCAATGCAGGGGCAGCTGCAAGTCGCCAGAGTTAGAACTTATGTGGGAAATAGGTTGCCACAGTTGGCACTGAATGTCCATTATCCTCTCTTCTGGGTTTGCAGCAAAGGAAAATTCTGTTAATGGTCAGTTCTGAAAAGCCTACTTCTGGTAGAAAGGAAGAATAATAGAGGAAGCTTTTATTTTTTCCTTCTGTCCCAGAATGCTTTGCTCCTTCCTTCCTTCCTTCCTTCCTTCCTTCCTTCCTTCCTTCCTTCCTTTCTTCCTTCCTTCTTCCCTCCCTCTCTCTCTTTGCAGGGGGTACCCCAGGCTGAATCCAGAGTTCTACCTCTGAGCTACACTCCCAGCACTTTCATTTTGAAATGTTCTGGCTAAGTTAGCTGACAATGGCCTCGAACTGGTCCTCCTGTCTCAGCCTCCTGCTTATGCTTTCTAAATCAGAGGAAATCTAATAAATTCTGAATTCTAGAAAATAAATCATGAAGACTAATTCGACGTCATCTGCTGCTCAAGTTCTTCACATCTCCTTGTAGAAAAAGATCATAATTTATTTTTCCTATGTTTGTAGATAAATATACTACAAATGGATATATGCAAGCACCTTGTTTCTAAAACAAAAGAATGCTATATTTCAATGGCAGTTTTCTCAAAAGAGATTTCTCTGAAAATTCATCTGCCACACTCCCACAGCTCTACAGTGGTAACAGCATGTCTCACGGTCAGCACGTATTGGGGTTAAAGGTGACTCTTTCTGCCCCACAAGACTGGGAGCCTGTGGGTGCTAAGTTCCAAGTGTCGAGCTTCCTTGGATTCCTACAATGCATAGGCCAGCACTACGCACTGTAGATCTAAAAGCATGTTTACTGAATGAGGTCATATTGAACATGTGTACTATGCTAAAAAGTATTTAGTGTCAGGATTCTCTACTTGCCATTGTCTACTTGCTCAAGGATGTACTGATAAAATTGTGTACACAGAGTGCCTTGGAACTGTGTCAATAAACACCACTGAGAAAGAGTTAAAGAGCCACTCCGTCTGAGGAGCATCACTCCGGACCAGAAATGGAGGCAGAGAAGCTTATTAATGGTGCTGAATGGAGCTGGATTGCTTGGGCTGGCTTCAAAAGCCAGATCTGTTTAGCAGCCAGAGTAAGTGGCCCACTAAGTGCACTCAAGCTCTACTTCTAACTGCAAGGAAACATTACAAAGATTTTCAAAACAAATGAGAGCAAATTATAAAATAAGCAGCAAGCTTAGTTTTCCCAGGTACTGTCATGACAATTACAGGGCTAAAGGATTTTAAATCAACACATTATATTTTATTTCAATAAATTAAAATGTACATTTCCCTGGATGATTTATAATCTATTGAGAATTTATTAAAAAGATGGTGTTACAATGTTTTGGAAACATTCCAAGGGATATTGCTTTCCTGGTGAAATTAAGCATTCCTTCTTATTTTTCCTGTTTTTGTTTTTGTTTTTGTTTTATGCTGGAGATTGAACCCAGAGACATCCTACCTCTGAGCTACACCCCCAGCCCTATTTTTTAATTTGGAAACAGAGTCTTGCTAAGTTGCAGAGCCTCACTAACTTGTTGAAGCTGGCTTTGAACTTGTGATTCTCCTGTCTTATTCTCCCAAGTACTGGGATCAAAGGTGTATGCCTCCATGCCCGGCTTATTTTTCCTTTTTATTCCTTACCTAGAGATGCTGTTTATTTGCTTGTAAGGAACTATGGTGTTTTATCCACTATTTTGTAGTTTATTGCTTTTGTTTTTATCAGTTCCCTGTGACTAAAGTGAACATTAACAGAATTATATATTTAAACTAAATAAAGCTTTTAAAATAAGCTTCTCTTCAGAGGGTTGTTTCTAAGATTCTCCCAGTGCAAATGTGTTAGGCCAACTCGTGAAACATTTTTATTCGAAGCCTACTCATGTGTAGTGTATGGCTTGGTGACAGTACTATGAATTTACAAGGTTTTTCATCGGTTTATTATCATGCTGCATGTGTATTGGAATGGAGAAATAAGTATTGGGATCCAAATGAGCTCCTGCCTCTACTTCCCACTATTTTAATAGGCGTTACTTGATCTCGTGTGCCACCTTTTAAAGTGAAAGCCTTATTTAGATGACCTGTCAAACTTGGATCATCACTGGGCTATAGATGGGTTATTCTGGCTTGCTGTCCTTGTCTGTGCCGCGGTCATACAGAGCCTTTAGGCTCAGACAGGGTCAAAGCAGGAAAGAGGGCAGGGAGGGCTGCTGCAAAAGTAAGAGCAAGCCTAGCACAGAGCCTAGACTCCAGGGTGAGGAACAAAATGGAAGCAAAGTAGAGGGGGAGGAAGATAAAATATGATTTGGTGGTTGCAGCACAGCCCAAAGGGCAGCAAACAGGTAAGGAAAGCAGAGCCATCCTGCCTGAAGGTGGTGGGCCTGTCCATCCTCGAAAGAAAACCTGTGGGAAATGTGACCCCTCTGGGAATAGGATGAACTAGCTACAATACATTGCTACACTCTACTGCAGCAATGGTTCGATCCACAACCTACTGCAGTCTGGCTTCCTAGCTTCCGACTTTTATTCTGCTACTCACTACTCATACCACCTTAGGGTATTTTTTTCATGCTCTCCATGCCCTTGCTTCTTTACCTATAAAATAAAGGTTGTAAAACCATTTCTAACCTCACAGATGCCTGTGAAGATTGCATGATACTATAAAATCCTCTATCTCACTCTTGCAAAGAGCAATACCTGGCACAGGATGTTGTTGAGCAGTTTTTCATTCCATTATCTCTTGCAACTCCAATTGTATGCCATTAAACTCTTAATTTCTGTATGACTTTCTTCCTTCCACCATTAGTATTTGCTACCATCTTCAGTTCCTGGTCAAATCTTTTTCAGTAAGTTAAATTTTAATTTAAATCCAGTGGTTTACTCATGTGACACATCTGGACATAGAATTATAATCCTGATCCTTCCATTTCCACCTTGTTAATTGGCAAAGGTGACAGGGATAGTACCAATCCAGGCCACAGTGACAATCAGAAAGGCAACTTTTTATTAGCTGTTTTCATATATCTTTCTTTTAAAATAATATCCTTAGAGGTTTAAGTAGAAGACAATTTGACAGAACCCTTGGTTAGAATTTTAAGTAGCAAACAAGTTAGCATACTATGCATAATTTTATGTCAGATTTCACATAGAATCTTGTCAACTGAATTCAGAAGACAGAAAATCTGAGGGCAGGGGAGTGCATGGGAAGAAGGTGGAGATATGACCATGATCAAAAAGTGTTTTATAGTGTTTTGGATCACCCACTATAAAACACATGTGAATGGATGGATAGAGTTCCAGTGCTTGATGTTCTAGAAGATTCAAAGGAGAATCAGACACGGTGTTTATTCTCAAGGAGCCTCCAGAGTCGAGTAGGTGATTATGGCAGGTACCTGGGGACTTTATGACCCCAGAACCTAATACACACCTGATACTTGAGAACTATGAGTTACTCGTGTTTTCTCCCCAGTACACAGCAAAATTAACAAATGTGATAAAGGGATAAAAACACCCTAAGAGAGATATAAAGTTCTATGAGGTAGAAAGAAAAGAGAGATGAGGAAAAGACATGGGAGGGTAAACACGAGCCGGGTGTTCATTAACATGCCGGGTACTTGGCTTTGTGGGCAGAGAAGACGTGAGCAGAGATAGTGAGGAGAGAAGATTCAGGAAGCCAAATTGTGTAGCTCAGTTTGACTAAAAGGGAGTGAGGAGAATGAAGTTGAAAAGCAATTTAACTCCAAACCAATTAAGACCCCCAAAGTTAAGTCTAAAAATTTGGACTTGATTCTACAGGTAATGAGAACCCAAGGAAGACGTTCAATCAGGGGGATAGTGAGATCACAGTTAGGCTTTGGGAAGACAGATCATTAAAATGGATCAGCAAATTTAGATGACAAATTCAGTGAGAATGAGAGTTGAGCCACTGGCAATGAGTTTAGGAATTAAAAGACGAGTATGAGAGGCACTTGGAAGATAACATTGATGTGACTCATTTTGAGCCTCCAAGTGACAGATGATGGTGTCATTAGCAGAGCCAGGCAGCCCCAAAAGAAGAGTTGGGTCAACAGGGGAGATGATCAGTTGAACTCGGGACATATGAAGTTAAAAATGCTGGCAGCTCTTCAATTCATGAGAGAGATGTGCAGTGGAGAGAGAGCTGTCACATACAAGAGATCATTGAAGTCTTAGAATCCCCAAAGGGAAAGTGCCAGAGAATGCAGGATTAAGGACATTTCCTTAAGGAACATCACACCTCCGGAGCAAGAGCACACAGAGAGAACGACAGGAAATGAGGTGCACACTTTGGCATGTTGCAGAAGTCACATGGGGAGAAGCGTTGGAAAGGAAAGACCAGACAAGAATTTTATTGTTGCAAGTAAATCTGGAACCTGAGAAGAGATGCCAAATTTGGTGACTAAATGGAAACTGGTGACCTTTCATAAGAAGAGAAGCGTAGTGAAGGTCAAAACCATGCTGTGTAATTGATTAAGGGGAGAATCTGTGGTGAGAAAGAAGCAATGAGCATAGGGGGTTGTTTTTCAGGATGTTTGGTAACAAAAGGAAATAGATCTTACAGTTATCTTAATTCTACCATTCCCTGAAAAGTCCACAACTGCACTTGGCAATTTAAGGGATTAGTAAAATCAACGTAAGAACAGGGAGACTTCAATAGGCCTATAACCTAAATAAGGAAGTAAAATTGAAAAATAATAGTTGGGTGGTAGGAAATCCCAAAGCAAGTAAGAAAATATGGGTAAAGGACAACACTACTGTGCTCCAATTTTATAAGTCATGTTCTCGTATCTAAATCCTTATAACAATTAACACACTCTCCTAAACAGCTCATCAATGGCCATGAGGAAAATCTCAGTGGTGGATGAGCCATTTTATGACCCAGTATGCAGTCACGCATGGAGGTAGCCTGTCTTCCCAAGAATGAATTTCCTGATCTCTCTGTTCTCATTCTCATTGTCTTCGTAATGCCAGAGAAATAGATTGAGTAATTTCTACTGTTCCTCCAAATGGAAAAGGAAACAAGATTCTTAGTAGCTTTCGGCAAGGAATAGGAAAAAACAGCCCTCAAACCTGCCTTACATATAAAGACAAGAGTCAGATACTGATATATCACTGGCCTGAGAGATACAGAAAAATATTTGGGGTATTGTCCAGGTTCTACTTTGATACATTTATCACCAATATGAATTAGATACAATAAAAATTTGCATATTTCCACAATCAAGAGAGAATATATACAAAATTCCATCTTAAAAATAAACTCATTTAAGTACTATAAATTAATGTGCTCATATGGTTATATTATGAATATTATTATCACACTAAAATCCTTCCACTTACTACTATTTACCAAACTGAGAAATGGTAGTGGTAAGTCTTGATTAGTCCTAATTTAACAATTATATAACCAACTGGAGTAAACCGACTATGGTATGTTCATGAAATACCTTAAGCACAATATTTACTTTTATGTATATTATTCAGAATTAGATTCTAAAAATATTAAGCATGTATGATGCATTTGAACAAATACATAAACAACTGAAAATGCAGTTTTAAAGTCAGGGTAATTATTCAGAAAAAAATATATTGTAATTGAGAATAAGATTAAGATCACTCTGTGCAATCCAGGAACCAGAATTAAAGCTAGGCAGGATCTTGTGTTTCCTCTGACAACCCCCTAATTTTATAATTAAAGAAACTGAGAACCTTGATATTCAAGAGCTTCATTAAATGAATACTTACAGATGAAGCAAGCCATACTCCTTCAATAAATCAGTAAGGAAGTTAAATGGTGACAGACTTTACATTTTTATATTCTGTTAATTTTTAAAAAATTGCTAAGCCCAATTTGAGTGAAACAAGTTACAAGCAATGAAATTAACCCTTTTGTAATACAAGAGACAGAAAAATTTGTGAAGAAGCAATCACACATGCTTCCTTAAACTTGCATTAGATGTGAAGAAATGCTTATTATTATTATTATTATTATTATTTTTTTTGCGGTACTGGGGATTGAACTCAGAGGCATTCTACCTCCGAGCTATACCCCCAGCCCTATTTTTTATTCTTTATTTTGAAACCAAGTCTCATTAAGTTGCGGAGTGCCTCACTACGTAGCTGAGGCTGGCCGCGAACCCGGATCCTCCGGTCTCAGCCTCCCGAATGCTGGGATTACAAGCGTGCGCCACCACGCCCGGCTAGAAATGCTTATTAATAAAAAGAAAATTCCATTGAGAAGCCTTATGTCAATTTCAGCATTGTTTTTTAAAAAGTTAACTTGGTTTCTCTGTTCATTAAAGCATAAATCTCCTAATTTAATAAATTTTATCAATATTTATTAATATTAGAAAACATTGTTGTGGGTACTTTTAAGTTTTTCTATAACTTTAAGAATTGAGCCAGGTGTGGTGGCGCATGCTTGTAATCCCAGCATTTGGGAGGCTGAGACTGGAGGATCCGGGTTCACAGCCAGCCTCAGCTACCTAGTGAGGCACTCCGCAACTTACTGAGACCCTGTTTCAAAATAAAGAATAAAAAATAGGGCTGGGGGTGTAGCTCAGAGGTAGAATGCCCCTGAGTTCAATCCCCAGTACCCCCCCCCAAAAAGAAATTGTGTTTATTTCATAAAGTAAGCATATTACAAGGAGAA
This sequence comes from Graphiurus murinus, assembly GCA_004027655.1. Taxonomy (NCBI): domain Eukaryota; kingdom Metazoa; phylum Chordata; class Mammalia; order Rodentia; family Gliridae; genus Graphiurus; species Graphiurus murinus. The sequence goes on along the minus strand of PVLC010002140.1, from coordinate 53,516 downwards.
AACTACTGGGAAGGTATTTTTCTCAGTGTTATACATTTTAGTTGTGTTTGTGACTTTGCTATTATAATTATTAGTTTTAAGGAAGCTAAGATCAGCTAATTTGAAATTTACATAAACCCGGCTGTTCTATGCATTATTTTAAATGCATGTTTCATATTTTACTTATATTTTATAGAAGTATAAATATGACACATATGGGTGAGTCTATTAGTTCTTGTGAATTAACAGTTATTTCAGAGATATAATTTAAAGTCTAGAGATATATTTTGGAATTCTTAAGAACTGAATTAATAATTCATTAATAATTACTTTAATTTAATTATTAAATTTAATATTTAAACATTTTAAATATATCTTATTTTTAAGTACTTTAACCTTCTAAGTATCTATATTTAGCTAACATTTATTTTAATTATTCAATTCTTTAATAAATAATAGTTTTTGCTTGTTTGTTTTTTGCAGATTGAGCCCAGGGGCATTCTACACCCCCAGCCCTGTTTTATTTTATTTTTTTTAATTGGTGCATTGTATTCATACATTGTTGTGAAGGACAGGATGGTAGAGGCATACATGCACACAGGTCTCATTTAACCCTTCCCTGGTTCCCACCCCATTTCCACCCCCTCCCTCTTTTCATGTTCTGTTTAGTGATTGACTTTGATATGTTTGTGAATGTACATCCTGTGCAGTGGGGTATTTCCCCCTCCCTCCCATCACCTTCAGTTAGGTCGCCTTCTTTGCTCATTTAGGGTTTGCCTTCTTTGTCCCCAAGTACGGGGATTACAAGCATGTGCCACCACACTTGGCTATAATAGTTCTTTTAATACCAGGTTTAAATGTGTGTAGTCTTGTGTTGCACAGTGATTCTTCAGTTGAGGCTATATACATGCTTTAGTAGACATGACCCATGCTCTGAAGAGAGATAATGCTTGTGTATGTGTTCATGGTAGGGTAGAAAGTTCTTACCACTCTTGATGTCCATTGTTTCATTCTTTGAAAAGCTAAGAAGTTAGTAAAATGTGGAATCGATATAAGGAATTAACACTTATCCAGCAATAGAATTACTTAAAAATTTGCATATCTGTTAGCAAGAATTTAAAATAAAACCAAGTTTTATAACTCATATAAAACCTCATATTTTTGCATAACCCAGAGCTTTTCTTTTATAAAATCACTGCTAAAATCAAAATTGTTTAGCATTTCTAACAAGAATATTCAAAAGTAAGAATGATCTCGTATTCCCAAAGCAACCCTGGTAAGGAATGTATAAAGTGAATCCTTGGTAAGACTGTTTGGGTCCTGAGCGTGGAGCCCTTGCTCTCCCTCACTCCCAGATTCTAGTGCAGGCCCCAGGGATTCTGGCTAACAGGTGGCCGTAAGCCATTGCTCCTCTTTGGCTCACCTCACTTTCTGGAGTAACTTCTTACCTCTCATGTTCTGCCACCTCAGCTTTGGCTCAGTGGCTCTTGAACTTCTTCGAAGGTGACCTACACTCCCTATTTGTCTGCCTATTGTGTGAGCACCTGGTTTCCACTTCCTGGCAGCCTGTCATCTTGGAATGAGAGGCCATCACTTGCTTTTTGCCCCTAAACTCTGTCTGTACTTCCTCTCCGATCTCCTCTGTTCCATCTTTTTCTCTGCCCATCACTTTACAGATCCGGTTCTTCCGGCTGGGCAGTATCCTGCTCCTCCACATCAGGGGCCTCAGAGCCCAGTGGACCGATGCAGGCCCATTAGGAGTGGGTGCTTTCATCTGTGCTGAGACAATCATTCTCAGAGCATATTGCTCTTTAGGGATCCCAGTCAACACATCTGTCATAGGGTATGGAACTTTAGGTTGACCAAGTAGAAGACCTCATGGTTCCCATGTGAGAGCCAAAACATTATCATGAACTGGATATTTGGGAAAACCGACGCACCAAGAGGTTAAGTCACTTGAACAAGCTAGTGGGAATTCAAGCTGGGATTCAACCCCAGAGAGTCACAATACACAAGTCTGTTTTCTATTGTTTGTTTAGTGAGATTTTTGTTGTTGTTGTCTGTTTTGTTGTTGTGGTGATGGTTGTTTTGTTTTGTTTGGGTACCAAGGATTCAACCCAGGAGCGTTTACCTCTGAGCTATACCCTCAGCACTATTTTACTTTTTATTTTGAAACAGGATCTTGCTAAATTGCTAAGGGTCTCCCTGAACTGCTAAAACTAGCCTCAAACCTCTGATCCTCCTGTCTCAGCCTCCTAAGTTCCATGATTACAAGCATACACCAAGATACCTGACTAAGTCTGTGTTCTTAAGTATTTACCTTGACTATATGACTATAGTCAGCAGGTGGAATGCAATATTAAGAAGTCTACTACAAATCCAATCACTGTCTTCATGTTATCGCAAATCTTTCTTTCACTTTTTGTTTTTCCTTTCTGAATGAAAGTGGATGTAATAGGTTGTGAGTTTATGTATAAATTCAAAAAAGTCAGTGTAGTCTTTAATAATAATGTATTTGAATCTCTCATTTTCCTAGTAGGAAGAATAAAATAAATAAAAAAACAAGGAGACAGAGTAGGCCTGGGGGGAAAGCCCAGAGAAGATAGTAGTTTTTTGGTTTCTTGTTTTTGTTTTCTTTCTCTAACATCAAATCAAAGACAGTCTTAAAAAAATAGACAGGCAACCCTGGAGGCATCTATGAAATGTATCATTTATCTCTACCACGAGGCACTGCCTCTGCTCACCAGGAGAACCTTAGGTCCATAACACATATAGTGTTTGTGAATTTAGGGTTTTATTGACCCATGATAAGGATTGTGATTTTCCAAAGAGTGTTGTGTACACTCATCTTGTGCTTAGTAGGACATCTTATGAGTACATTTACAAATCTTCTCACTGGCCTTTTGGCTGGGTTTTCAGAGAGAAGCTGATGTCCAGATAATAAGTCTGCGTGTTATGATAGGGGTGTAAGGACAGAGAAGGAAACATGGCAGGTCCCGCTGATGACTTCGGAGGCTAATGGAAGAGTGCAGATGAGTGAGGAAGCTGAGACAGAGACTGACAAACCAGTAACAATGGGGACAGAGGCTGGGACACGTAGGGCTGGTAACAGTAGTTCACAAATGGTAGTGGAATATTCAGTGCAGACTCCTAATACTAGTGTTCTCCTAAGCAATTTGAAATCTGCCCACAAAAGCCACTTTCTACTAAAATTCTTATTCCACACACCCCAACCTCTCCCCCAAAGAACCATTCTAAGGAAGGGATACCAGTGATCCATTCTGACTTCTAATTCTGTCTCTCTCACATTCAACACTTACAGACAACAGCCCTTTCCCGGAGCTCAATGGCAGCCTGCATATGAATGAGAGACAAATGTACTTGTCTGCCTCCCAAATTGCCTTTCATTGAGTTTCACATATTATGTTCTGTCGCTGTGGAAGGCGTTTTGAGCTAAATATTCCATCTCAACTGAAATGCCACAGCCATTTACCTCTCCTTCTCAACAGTGTTTATTGCAGGGAGGCCACGCATGAAGTTTCCAAGGATTTTTTTTTTAATACATTAGAGGTTTCTCCATATCTGTTAATTTCTGACATTACCCTCCTCCTGAATCTTCCCTACATCTTTTTTGCTTCTCCTTTTATTAAAAGATAATAATTTCTTTTTTTGGGGGGGGGGTGCTGGGGATTGAACTCAGGGGCATTCTACCTCTGAGCTATACCCCAGCCCTATTTTTTATTCTTTATTTTGAAACAGGGTCTCACTAAGTCACAGAAGGCCTCACTAGATAGCTGAGGCTGGCCGCGAACCCGGATCCTCTGGTCTCAGCCTCCCAAATGCTGGGATTACAAGAGTGCGCCACCATGCCCAGCTCAAAAGATAATAATTTCTTAACCTAGCCTATTTTATTCCCCTTCCATTTTATTCGTTGGGTTCAGGTCCCTAGTACCCTCTCTCTGCAGAGCCTTCTCAGCTGCCAAAATGGACATTCCGTGATTAATAGTTTTACTCTCCCTCTCCCTTTGGCAAGCTTCTAGATGCCTGTTATACCAGAAACAAGGAATTCAGTCTGTGTTCAGCCCCTCAGTGGCTCTATCTCATCCTTTATGCCTCCTTTCTTCAGCTCTCAGAAAAGTTGCTAATTTCCTCATCAGTCCTTTCCCCAAGAGCCTAAACACATAGCGTGCTCCATGCCCTCTTTATTCTCTCATGGAGAAATCTGTTTCCTGCCTATGCCCTTCCCTGACCTCAAGAGGAGACCATTAGATCCCCCAAATGCCTAAGAACGCAATCCCAGGCCTCCCTATGCTGTAACACCAATTTGAATTTTCTTCCTAGGAAGCATTGTTATTTCCCAGTCAGCTCCTGCTTGTGTACGTCATCTGGGTGACTGCACTTCTAAAAACTCTCCGCTAGATACAAAAGATGTCTACAGTAAGCACTTATGGGCTTACTGATTGATAAAATCATTGAACAATGTGCATATTTTCCTTGGAACGTTTTCCCAAACACCTTTCCCTGTGTGCTGCCTGCTGCGCTTGTCCCTAAGGCTGGTCTGTACCTTGGTGAGCAGGAGCTAAAACCACCATGAATAGCAATAGAAGAGGTGTCCACAGTGTGACTCTGCAAAGTATGCCTTCCGAGTCTGAGAACTTGCAGCAGGTACTTCATTTCTTTGGGGTATTTTCATAAGTTTTGTTTTTTTGTTTTTTTGGGTTTTTTTGCAGTACTGGGGATTGAACCCAGGGGCATTCTACCTCCAAGCTATATCCCCAGCCCTATTTTTTATTCTTTATTTTGAAACAGGGTCTCACTAAGTTGCAGAGTGCCTCACTAAGTAGCTGAGGCTGGCCACAAACCCGGATCCTCCAGTCTCTGCCTCCCAAATGCTGGGATTACAAGCATGCACCACCACGCCCGACTTTTTGTAAGTTTTATCTTCTGCGCAGATAGCACTTAGGAAGAATGAAACAACAAATAATATATGAATTCTGCATATTAATTTCCTATTGCTGCCATAACTGATTATCACACACTTTGTTGCTTAAAACATTAGGTATTTATTATTTTATAGCTCCAGGGGTCAGAAGCCTAAAATAGGCTGTATGAAGATAAAACAGAGGTATAGGCAGCCCTTCATTTCTTCTCCAGCCTCTAGGAGATCATTTACTTTCTTCCCTTGTGCAGATTCTAGATGCCACCTACATTCCTTGGCTCATGATCCCATATCACTCAGACTTCTGTTTCTATTTTTATATTTTCCTGACTCTGAGTCTCCTGCCTCCCTCTTATAAGGACTACTGTGATCACATCTGGTCCACCATGGTTATTCAAGATAATCTACCCATCTGAAGATTCTTTTCTTCTCCAAAATACTTTTGCTATGTAAGGGACCATATTCACAGGTTCAGGAATTAGAACATGAATGTTTGGGGGGGGGGAGCATTATTCTACCGACCTTACCCTATATAATTATGAATTTGAACCTGTGTATAATTTTCATATATTGAATTGAAAATAGACACATTAATATTTAAGTGAAGTGTATGGCACTGAGGATTGAAACCAGGGGCATTCTACCACAGATGCACACCCCCAGGCCTTTTCATTTTTTATTTTGAAACAGAATCTAAGTTGCCAAGGATCTTGCTAAATTGCTGAGGCTGGTCTCCAACTTGTGATCTTCATGTCTCAGCCTCCCAAGTACTGGGATTATAGGCATGCGCCACCACACCTGGCAGAAAATTTGTTTCTTAAGATCCCACCAATCAGGTACTTAAAGCTTGATAGTGCATTATGTTGGAATTTTTATGAAAAAAATATTAATTGCATTGTATTAATGCGCCATGCTGATTATATGTCAAAAATTAGTGTTGATTAGCTCACATTTATTGTATGTGGCATTTAAAATGAGCAATATCTGCTGGGCGTGGTGGTGCACGCTTGTAATCCCAGTACTTGGGAGGTTGAGACTGGAGGATCTGAATTTTCGACCAGCCTCAGCTACTTAGTGAGGCTCTCTGAAACTTAGTGGACCCTGTTTCAAAATAAAGAATAAAAAATAGGACAGGGGGTGTAGCTTGGAGGTAGAATGCCCCTGGATTCAGTCCCCCATACCAAAAATATAAATAAATACAATGAGCAATATCTAAAATTGCTAGAGTCCTTTTAATACAAGTACTTTTTAGGAAATTTCTTGTTTTCACATGTAGGAATCTGTCACGTTCCTGAAAAATTCTACCCAGTGTCATTTTTTTCCAACTTGGCCTATCCTGTTTTTAGTATTAGTATTTCGACATAAACACTTTGCCCTGTAGCAACCTGTGGGCCAAGAGCAGCTGCAGAAGGGAGCCCTCAATGTTGTTGGCAGGTGCTAGTCTTGCCCAGTTCCTGACCCAGGTGCTTCACACTTGCCTGCATCCTGCTTTGGTGACATTACTGAGGTTTTGCTTTATAGTCCAAACTAGGAGCTCAGAAATGAAGAACATTGAAGCTGGGCATGGTGGCGCACGCTTGTAATCCCAGCATTTGGGAGGCTGAGACCAGAGGATCCGGGTTCACGGCCAGCCTCAGCTACCTAGTGAGGCACTCCGCAACTTAGTGAGACTCGGTTTCAAAATAAAGAATAAAAAATAGGGCTGGGGGCATAGCTCGGAGGTAGAATGCCCCTGAGTTCAATCCCCAGTACCGCAAAAAAAAAATTATCAGAAATGAAGAACATTGGAATGAAGACCTTCTTATTAGCCTTATAAACCAAATATACACGGATAGATTATATGGGTTGTGAGGATAACACATTGAAGTACATTTCATATGGTGAAATCTGGCCAACTCCATATTAACTCATTTGATCTGCTTCATCTACTTCATTTCCTTCATAGTGCTCATATATGTAAGATATTTTAATACATTTCTGTTAAATTCATTTAATATTTACAAATCATTTTTATTACTATACCATTTTGAATGTTCTCTGAAATTATTGTTTTTATCTAGAATTACTGTATTCAAGTGAGAAGAAAATTAAACATTAGAACTTTGGTTCCCATATTGTTAAAGAAAATTAGTTTCCCTATTTAGTAAAATAATTACTAATATTTGAAGATTATGAATCATAATCTAACTGCAAACTCCTTAACTACTATTTTGAAAACAAATGACTAACAATAGAAATGGTTTTAAAATTAATCAATTTTTCACATATATGAAATTTAGAAGGGGAGTCTGTGAAATAATGAAGAAGAAAATTTATATTTTTAAAAAAGAGAACAAAAGTTTTGGCTAAATTTGAAAATTGTTGGTTTCATTTCTTATATCAAAATATTCAATTCAGTGGTGGATGCCTATAGTACTAGCACTTGGAAGGCTCAGATGGGAGGATAACTTGAACCTATAAGTTTGAGACCAGCCTGGGCAACATAGTGAGACCGTGTCTTAAGAAATATATATATTCAGTTGGGTGCATTGACACCCATCTATAATCACAATACTTGGGAGGGTGAGACAAGAGGATGGCAGGTTTGAGGCAATGTAATGAGGCCCTCTTTCAAAGTAAAAAATAGTGGTGGGAATAGTTCAGTGGTAGAATGTCCCTAGGTTTAATCTTCAATCACACACACACACACACACACACTCAGTAAGCTTCACATTTATTATATGTTCTTAAAATTGTTTTCTCATCAATTTTTCCCTATTTTACTAACTAAATAGTAATATCATCTGTTGCCTAAGTAATTCAAAAGTCTGCAAAATTCACCTGCCTTTCAATTTACATGCTGACTTATTAGGATAAACTGATATTTTTACCCTCAAATTGATCATGCACTTTGCAGTCTAATGGTAAAGAACAAAAAGGTCTCAGAAGACTAAAGCTATTTCAGTCATCAGCAGGGATTTGCAGGTAGGGGAGGAAGGAGGGTCACTTCACAACATAATCAGCAAGTAGCTTGATTATAACCCAAAACCTGTGCTCAGTCTCCCCTCCCCCCATCTTCATACTACAGTTAATGATGGTTGGATACAGGAATAGTCACCCCACTTATTTCCAACACGATCCGGCAATAATAATGCTTTGCCAGGGTGTAGAGATTTCATTGCTTTCAAACTTTCAAAGCACCTTTATAGCCATTCTCTCCCTTGAGCCTCACAAATGCCACAGGAGGTGGGCAGGAGAGACAGTCACATTCTCCCTTTGACACATGAGGAGACCTGTTCAAGCTTCAGCGTCTCTGAGGACACTGAGTAATGTCACCCCTTCACACCAAGCCTGTAACTGCCAGCTGAACTTTGCCCCAGGAGGAGGCTAGGGAAAAACAAACTGGAACAAAACACATTAGCCTGCGGCACCCTTGGCGTTTCTGACTGTTACCTGCTATCCCGTTCACTCCTCCTCAAATGTGCCATGCCTCCAGGCTCTCTTTTTGTCTGTCAAAACTTCCTTGCAAAGAGAATGACATTCACCCACCACCCCCAATTCTGTTCCCCGTTGCTGCTTTCTTTGCCCATAGCACATGTTACTTTTGAGTGCACGAGAATGTAAGACCCTTAAGGGTAAGTTTTTATTGTTTTCTACATATCTCCCTAGCAACCAGAATAGTGCCCTGGCGAAAGGCAAGATGAAAGGCGAGCATGAGAGCATGAGTAGCAGGGTGGAGACTGGAACTGGGGGCAAGGTCCGTCAGCTGGCACTCCACTGGGAGAGTTCTCTCCCTTCACAGCTGCGGGGAGGGGGGGAGAGGAGCCTTGAAAGCAAAACAAAGACAAGCTGTGTGTGGTGGTACCTGAAATCCCAGTACTAGGGAGTCTGAGACTGGAAGATTACAGGTTTGAGACCAATCTCCTCTGCAATTTAGCAAGACCCTCAGCATCCTAGTGTGACCACCATTTCAAAATAAGAGGGCTGGGTGGGGTTGGGGGGAGGGTGTAGCTAGAGGTAGAATGCCCCTGGGTTCAATCCTCACTACAAAAAAAAAAAAAAAGACAAAGACAACTCAACTTAAAGTCACAGTCTGGCCTCAGCCATCAGCCTTCACAGAAGCTTAGAGGATGCCACTGTGCAACTTGAGGAATCTTCAGGGCCCTAAATGAGCTGAGTTTGGAAACAGACTACTTGCTCAGAAAAGGGGTGTCCCTCATCCAATCCTGGGCAGCCTGGAAGCAGGTGTCTGGGTCAACCCTGCTGGTTTACTTACACTGGCACAAAAGAGGCAGTAGATTTTGTGAATGAATAATAAAGGCATGAAACCAGTCATTTGTATATTAAGGTAAATCAATGTCACTCAGTGATTTATTTATAATTGTACCGTTAAAAGCCTTAATCGGCCAAATCAGCAAAGGTGGGGGGATATTTGGGGTCTAGGAGACCAACTCAGTTGTCCAGCCCCAGCTCCCTTCCTGGGGTTAAGCTTAGGTGTTGTGCCACCAAGCAACCGTACTCCCTAGCTGAGAAGCTCCTCTGGCCCTGGGTCCTTCTCCCACCACTTCCCTTCATGGATCCATGGCACAGAGCTTCAGCCCTGGAGACTGCATGTTGAACATATTAATTCAGGGGATCAAGCAAAACTACAAGCAGTCAAGACAAAGACATGACACTTTTAAATTTGCTGTATGAATCGAAAGATATACATCCGCATGTGTGACATGAGGAATACTTCAGTCACCAATCATTTTTCCTGCAAGATTAGTCATCAGATCCCCGAGTGGCCTTGGTAATACTTTGGGGAAAATCAGATAATTATAATGAGCTAAATTTAGAAACAGTTATTTTTTGTGTGTGGATTAGATATAGTGAAAGACAATGTCTATCAGTCTTTTCACCTTAGAAGCTGCAGGAAAATTATAAGAAATAATGAATAGAACAAAGAATGTTAGACTTCTATTTAAAAACTGCTTTCATGTCAGCTTTCCATATGCTATCTGCTGAAGTATAATCATGTTTATGTTCAATATAATATCTCCTACATATCATAAAACTTTTATGTACTCTTGGTCTTAAAATCCACAAAATAAGTTTAAATGTATACATATATATATATACATGCACATGTTATCACACATATGTATGTACATATGTATGCATATATGTGGATATGGCATGTGTTACTTAACCATAGAGATACATTCTGAGAACTGTGTCATTAGGCAGTTTGTCTTTTTTTTTTTTTGATACTGGGGATTGAACTCAGGGGCATTCTACCTCCAAATTACATCCCCAGCCTTTTTAATTTTTTTTTTGAGACAGGGTCTCACTAAGTTGCTGAGGGTCTTGCTAAGTTGCTGAGGTTGGGCTTGAACCTGTGATCCTCCTGTTTTAGCTTTCCAAGTACTGAGATAACATCCATGCTCCACTATACCCAGCTGGCAGTTTGTCTCTATGCAGACCTCATAGAGTGCATTTATGTAAGCTAAGACAGCTACAACATCACTAGGCAATATAATCACATGGGACCACTGTCGTATATGCAGTTCATTGCTGACCACCGTTATGCAGCAGATGGCTGTGTGTGTGCGAGTGTGTGTATGTGTGTTTTAATGGCAAATTAGGTCAACTGTGGTGTGGCCCCCATGTGCATGTTGTTTGCCACTCCTTCTCCCACAGTTATGGCTCTCCAGATATGCTCATATATTCCCCTCCCAGAGACCCAATATATTTCCTTCTCTGCAACAGGTTCTCCTAAGAAGAGACTCTTATTAACTAGCTATTGCTCATTACAATGTGTTCCTAAAATCTGAAAAACCTCAAGACAGCAAAGCAATTTATTTTTAAAGTGGAATTTCATGCAGCAAGTAGGCACATGAGAGATCATTTTGACTCAACGCATTTTTGTAACTCACAGGATATAAAGGAGCCTGTTTGGTTCTGCTTATAGTGACTTTACAATAGTGCTAAAGGTCTATCTCTCCCTCTTAACTCCTCATTCATTCATCCAACATTTACCTACTGAGTATATTCTATGTGCAAAGCACAATGCTAGAAACTGTAGGAGAGGTTTTTAGCCTCATAAGACAAAGCCCCAAACTCCATAGTATGAATTAGCCATGTGAAAAGTTGACTATTCTTCGGGTACTGTAGTGGTTCAGGAAAAAAGAAAGCTTCTGGCCCAAAGAATTAAAGGAGCATCCGGGGAGGAGGGGACAGCTAAACTAACAATGAGGTTAATAAATATAAGTAGAAGTTCAGCAAGCAGGGGGAAGGCAAAGGGAAGACATGATGAGAAGCACATATGCAAGAAAGTGAGCAGATGTTTGCAGCAAGGCAAATTTTGAAATGTATAAGAAGCAGAGGGTGAGAATGTGGGAATAAGAAGACTTGTGGTGGGCAGATCCTGGGCACTCCCAAATGTGGGCAGAGGTACTGATATGGAGGCCATTCAGGATGACTCTGTAGGTGTAGCATGACGTCAGCTCCTTTAGTAGGGTTGAGCTGGTGTACAGAGAAGACTGGAGTGGGCGCTAGTGAGGCCATTGGTCCTGATTTCAGAGAGTGGAAGGGCAGGCTAATCCTAAGGGGACATAAGGGACAAAGGTGGGGCTAACAGGGAAGAGTCAGAGGTAAGCAACGGTGTTAACTCCAGTGTCTGTTGGGACAGTGGGGCTCTCAGTGGAATCAGAAAATCAGAAAGAATGAAAGCTGGAAAGAATGAGAAGAAAGAGAATAACAAGCCAGGCATGGTGTTGTATGCCTGTAATCCCTGAACTTGGGAAGCTGAGATAGGAGGATCATAGGTTCAAGGCCAACCTCAGCAATTTAGCAAGACCCTGTTTCAAAATAAAAAAAATAAATTAAAAAGGGCCAGAAGTCAGGCATGGTGGTTCATGCTTGTAATCCCAGTACTTGGAAGACTGAGATGGCAGGATCACAGGTTTGCAGCCAGTCTCAACAGCTTAGGGAGGCCCTCCACAACCTAGTAAGCCCAGTTTCAAATATATATGGCTAGGGGTATAACTCAAAGGTAGAATGCCCCTGGATTCAATTCCCAGTATGGAAGGAAGGGAAGGAGGGAGGGAATTTTACTTGTTTTTACCCAAATTTTAGTGATTGTCCCTCCTTTTTACTGGGCTCCCTGTTCTGGATGACTCTGCATAAGAAGCTGTCAGCTGAGGGTGGTTTTTGCAAGTGTGGGAAGAGGAGGATGCGCTGCCACTGGCATGGGTGGGCAGAGACCAAGGGCACCACTCAGCATCTTGCGACGCACAAGACAGCCCTCCACAGCTAAGAATGACCTGCTCCAAGATGCCAGTGGTGCCAAGGTTGAGAAGCTCTGCTCTCTGTTTGCCAAGAGAAAATCTCTTCAATGTCTCATTCAGTCAAACAGACATCACCTCCCAAATGCACTTGTCTCCTACGAGAACTGAAAAATAGAAATCCTTTTTGAGAACCAAATAGGCTTTCCCTAAAAGGATCTCCAACTCTTCCTTCACACTTCCCCATAAAAGAAAAACTATATATGCAACATAAGAATGACATTTTTGGGGAAAATCATTTTCACAAGAGCAAGCAAGAACTCTTCTTTTTCAAGTAATTTCCACTGAACACACTATACAGGGTAAAACCATGGGTAGGACACAGGGAGGAGCTCCCACCTGGTGCTGTTTTGGAGGGTGTCCATAGACATGCATGCGAATTGGCAACACGTAGGTGTGCGGACACGGCCCCAGCCTGCCCGTAAGCAGCAGCAAAGAGCCAAACAGCCTGTGAAGTGTCGGTGCCTCCCAAGTGGTCCCTAGGGCTGCTAAACTTGAGAATAAGATTTTATTTTTGTAACTTTCCTTGAGATACTTACTGGATTCACTGGGATAAAATTGGAACAATAGGTAAATGTGCAGGAGTCACAATATTCATGAAGCCTTCGGCAAGCCACTTGAATTCTCTGCATGAGAGCAGTTCTGCCCAATGCTCAGGGAGGAAGCTCTGAGCCCTTCTATCCAGGTCCTCAGCGGCTCGGCCACACTGCTATTAATGTGAACCGCCTAATGTTCCTTCTCTGTCTCCTCATCTGTAAAGTGTGGAGGGTGAAGGGCCCTCCTACAGAGCTGTTGGGAGGCCTGAAGGGAGTAAGTAGCTGGTACAGTAGAAATCATAGTCATTCACAGCTAATCAGGCTGATTATGGCCAATAGGCTGTTTGGAAGAATTAAAGGAAAGGGCATCTGGGACATAGTAAGCACTGAATGAAAATTGTTTTCTCAGTGCTTTTCTAGCATTAAAAGTCTAGTGATTGTATGATTTTAACATATGATTGCAAGTTATCAGAGAATAAATAAATAAATAAATAAATAAATAAATAAATAAATGGCTGTGAGAATTTAAATATTCCTTAGACCCTAATCTGTAAATTGTTAACCATAAGCCAGGTATGGTGGTGTATTCCTGTAATACCAGTACTTGGGAGGCTGAGACAGGAGGTTCGAAGGCTCAAAGACAGCCTCAGCACCCTAGACTCTCAACAACCTAGCAAGACCTTGTTTCAAGACAAAAAATGAAAAAAGGCCTAGGGTCTAACTCAGATGAAGAATACCCCTAGGTTTGATCCCCAATACCACACACACACACTGTTAACCACAATGCAAAAGGTCTGAAGTCATCATATTAATATTCAGCATTGCTTAGCATGTTCCCAGGTAAAACTTCGTATTTTATCATATTGTATGCTTCAAACTAAAATATATCACCTTACATGTATATAATGATCTGCTCAGTCACACACACACACACACACACACACACACACACACACACACACACACTGCTAAAATATAGCTCAGCATAGAGTAGCTTGTTCATTGGAATATTATTTTTGCAAATTTGTGTATGTCTCTAGGAAGCTTCCATATTGAAATTATTGATAGAATCTTAATTTTCACTTAAGTTTCCTGATAGTGAGATTGAAGGAGAATTTTTTGTTCCTTTGTTTCTTTCCACATTACTTCGATGGGAATTAAATTCCAAATTAGAAATTGGAGAATGACAAATTTTTAAGGAGATTATACTACATTCTTTTGTTTTAGGAAAAAACTAAAAATCCATCCAGAGAAAAATAGAAAATACATTGTGGCATATTTATATGAGGAAATAACTACACAGCGATTTAAAAGAATGGCATATCTATATCAGTCAACAGCAATAGATCTCAAAGACAAAAAGTTGGATGAAAGAAGCAAATTACAGAATAATGGTAAAATTATAATGCTTCTGTAAATTTTATAATAGATATTATACAGCATTATAAATAGATTACAGATAGCAGATCTAGCAGGTGAGGGAGGTAGGAGGATGGGGCTGAGGAAGAAGAAGTAACCTCAATTTTATCAAAAGTTTTGTAGTTCTTTTATAAAAACCTAATGAATATATAAGAAGCAAAGGGACAAAATAGGAACATTGTGACTTTGACGGTTGGACACATAAATGTTTGTTATATTATTCTTTCTACTTTTCTGTGCTTTTTAGGTCTTTAAAAAAGGGCAGAGTGTTTCATTAAGTGAGACTTATAGAAAAAAAGGATTTAGTTGACTACAAAATGCCCTAAAATTATGATAATTTGCCAAGACCTGTACTTCTCAGAAATAATTCTTATTCCCATTTCTGGGTTTGATTCTGAACATGTACCTAAATGAGATTTGGGGTTTTTGAGTAGAGGTTCTAAAGAGAATACTTTGGAAATTGCTTGCAGAATCTAGGAATTGATTTTTATAATTTTTTTAAAAAATTGTATGGTTTTTTTTAAAAGTGTGTATGGTACTGGGGATTGAACCCAGGGGCATTCTACCTCCAAGCTATACCCCCAACCCTATTTTATATACTTTATTTTGAAACAGGGTCTCACTAAGTTGTGGAGGGCTTCACTAAGTAGCTGATTGGCTGCTAATCTGTGATCCTTCTGTCTCAGCCTCCCAAGTACTGGAATTACAAGCCTGTGCCACCATGCCTGGCTTTGATTTTTATAATTTGAGTAAACCTGATTATAAGTAGTTTGACACTTGCCAAGGGTTTCATGCAAAATAGTTTCACAGAAGAGAAGATGCCCCTTGGTAAGAAGGTCATGGCACAATTAAGCTGTACCCTGTTTACTTAAGGGAACTTTAGAATCGGCCCTCTACTGCAAGATCTTTCTGGACTTGCTTATCATATGTAAAAATGGAAAACCAAAGCAACCAAACCTAAGACCTTATCCCAACAAGCCTGTACAGTCTCCGTTAACACATATTCCAAACAATACTCTAGAATTGCTATTTTGTTGTATGCCTCTCAAATATAATAGGGAAAAATAGGAATAATTTTCTTATTGATTTCAAATACCATTTAATTTATATCATTTTCCATCTGTCACCCCCTCAATAAAAACCCTGAACTGAGCCAATTTTATTTTCTGGCCCTGTGACCATGTATTACATAAATTTTTTATGAAGTCACCATCATATTTTAATCAGCTTCCATTTGAAATGTGTGTGTGATTCTCCCAGACTCAGGAACATATTCAAATGATAATTTGTTTTATTTTCTTTACAAGTAAAGTACAGCATGAATAGTCTTCAAACACTGTATACATAGACTCAGATCAAACATATAACAGTTTCTTTCCTCTCCGATCACTACCTGTATCAGCTACAGCTGATGTATTAAAGTGTTCTTCCCTGCCAAGCCTAGACACAGCCTCTGAACCTTTCTTTTTTTTTTTCTTTTTTTCTTTTTTGGTATTGAGGATTGAACTCAGGGGCATTCTACCTCCAAGCTATACCCCCAGCCCTATTTTGTATTCTTTATTTTGAAACAGGGTCTCACTAAGTTGCGGAGTGCCTCGCTAGGTAGCTGAGGCTGGCCAAGAACCGGGATCCTCTGGTCTCAGCCTCCCAAATGCTGGGATTACAAGCGTGCGCCACCACACCTGGCTCTCTGAACCTCTCTAAACATGGCAGAATCAGAATTCATACCTGAGAGGAAACCTATTTCCTCTTGCTGCAAATGTGGTTCAGAATGTATAGGATTGCTTCCTAACCCAGCTAATGAAACATCACGTTAGCTACAATGGTTGAAACCACTTTCTCCCCTTCAGTTTCTACTGGTAGATTCCCTTCAGCTGGCTAGGAAGGAAAATTAAAGTTTGTGATCAACTAAGTTTGTGATTCTTATATCACAAAATAATAAATCTTTTTTCTCACCAATAATATTTCACCCTTTTTAGTAGGAGCAATTTTACCAACAATGTGTTGTGCTCGTAACAATTTATAATGATACATTATTATTTTGAATTATGATAGAGTGAATCCGTGTGTCTGTGTGTGGTACTGGGGATTGAACCCAGGGTTGTTCTACCTCCCAGCTACACCCCAGTCCTATATTACTTTTTTATTTTGAAACAGATTCTCAATAGATTGCTTAGAGCCTGGCTAACTTGCTGAGGCTGGCCTTGAACCTGCGATCTTCCTGTCTAAGCCTCCGAAGTACTGGGATTATAAGCAAGCACTACCATGCCCAGCCTGGGTGAATTATTATTGTAAATTATGTTATTATGAAGTTTCAGACACTGTACCATTATACATGTAGTTCTTCATTTTATCTTTTGACAACTCTGGTTAACAACTCTCTTGCATAGTTCCTCAAAATTTAACAGTTGGCTCTTGTGAGTCAGAGCAAGTTGACTCTAGCACGAAACTGAGCATTCAATGTGAAGGTTAAAGGGCCCGATGTGTGGATTGGATACTAGACTCTGGCACTGCCAGGTGCTACTGTTCAAATTACCTCATCTTTTTAAGCCTCAGTGCTCTCATCTATGAATTTGGTGGATGCATCTAATCTGAAAGTGAAACAAACTATAAATCCCATTAGATATAGTCAAGCCAGAGGTTACCAACAAAACAGGCCTAATTTTTTTTTTCAGTACTGGGGATTGAACTCAGGGGCATTCTACCTCCAAGCTATACCTCCAGCCCTATTTTTTATTCTTTATTTTAAAACAGAGTCTCACTAAGTTGCGGAGTGCCTCACTAGGTAGCTGAGGCTGGCCGCGAACCCGTATCTTCCAGTCTCAGCCTCCCAAATGCTGGGATTACAATCATGTGCCACCACGTCCGGCTCAAGGCCTAAATATTAAGAACAGAAATATCTATTAGATAACAAATAGGAACAGAAAGTGGGGCTTCTAGCATAGGCTGATGATTATATGACCCTCAGATGACTATCTGAAATTTTGATTGTGTTTATTAAAGCAAAACCAGAGGATATTTGAAAATTTGGCATTATGAAAAACTATTTTCTTTTTTTTTTTCATTGTAATAATTCGTGCTTTGTATATATACATTTTTGTTAGGTACAAATTGATAAAGACAAATGTGCACACATTTCTCATCTGACCCTTTCCCCAATTCCCACCCCGCTCCCTCGCCCTCCCTCCCTCTCAAGTTCAGTTCAGTGAGTGATCTTGATATAATTGTGTAAGTACATCATGTGCCTTAGGATGCTTTCCCCCCACCCCCGTCCATTCCCTTCAGTTAAATCAACTTCTTTGCTTATCGAGAATCTCTCCTTTTCATCTGGAGATCCTCTTATGCCCCATCTTCTCCCTAGCATCCGCATATTAGGGAGAACATATGCTTCTTTACTCTTTGTGACTGACTAATCTCACTTAACATAATGTTTTCCAGTTGCAACCATTTCCCTGCAAAGAACATGATTTTGTTCTTCTTTATGGCTGAGTAAAATTCCATTGTGTATATATCCCAGAGTTTTGTAATCCATTCATCTGTGGATGGACATCTTGGCTGCTTCCATAGTTTGGCTATTGTGAATTGAGCAGCTATAAACATAGATACACATGCATCGGTCTGATAGTTTGGTTTCCATTCTTTTGGGTATATACCCAGTAGTGGAATTGCTGGGTCATATGGTAGATTCACTCCCATTCGTCTGAGGATCCTCCATACTGTTTTCCACAGTGGTTGCACAGAAAATCTATTTTCATATGAAGATGCTAGTTTATTTTATAATCCACAGCTCCCTATAATGTCTGGGAGCACTATCCATGCCAGATAATGTATTGTTTTCAGTTTGTAAGGAAAGTTGTAAGGGTTTGAAGTCAGAACTTTTTTACCCTTTTATTCCCACTTTCTGTCCCTCTGTGTCTTCAAATAAGACATTACAATTTGTAGATGCTGATAAGTAACTATTGAAGACATTTAGTTGTAAGATTCATAACTGTGGTGCTCTTTATAAATATGTATATTGTCAGCAACTTAGCGAGACCTTTTGTCAAAACAAAAAATAAAATAGGACCAGGGGTATAGCTCAGGGGTAGAATGCCCCTGGGTTCAGTCACCAGTACCCCCAAGATGTATATTGTATTTTCTACAAGTCCATTAGAATATGGAACTGATGGAAATGTTCCATATGTATATTCTTGCCTAGGATTGCCAAATAATTTTTAATTCACCTTTAACATAAGTCTCCAAATGAGCCACTTAATACACCTGTAGATCAATATGAGATAAAATTTTCAAGTTGATAAAATGATGTCATTCATTCACTTATTCATACATTCAACATTAAGCATTTACTATGTCCCAGATTCTAATATATGCTCTTTAGTTACCCTGTTCTATACAAAGCCCACAACTCTATGAGGTACTCAGCTCCTATTATTATTCCCAATTAAAAGATAAAGAAACCATTGTTTGGAAAGTTCAGGTTATTTATCCAGATCTGAACCTAGATAATTGTTTCTCAATTCTCAACTTCTAATTGCCTACTACTCTTCCTCTGTATTTAACAGGTGTGCTAGGTGCCATTTGGAAGACCAGAGAAACATGAACTATAGCTGTGAATACTAAGGGACTTTCAGCCTCCTTGGAGAAAACACACAGGGGCATAATTGCAATAAAATAAGCATATATTCATTGAACCACAAAAATAGTCACCACATGTAAAAATCATAAAGTAGAAAACTTACTTCTCAATAGTACTGTTTCCTTTGCTGTATACTTTATTTTTTCCCAAGTATAAAACATTCATATCACCAATCCTGACAAACAGATTTGAGAAGCCACTATATGCATTACTGCCTTTAGTATTTGGAGAATACACTCCAGATTGAATTAACGTGTCTAAATAGGATCCTGATAATATATATGGACACCAAGTTCTTTCACCATTTCTTCAAACACCACTCTTCATCACCAACTCTCTCAACACCATATCACCATCTAATATCTCAGTAGCTCTTTTCTTTTCCCGTCCTCCTTGCCTTCCTTTCTTTTTTTTTTTTTTTTTTTTTTTTTTTTTTTTTTTTTTTGTTGTTGTTGTTGTTGTTGGCACTGGGATTTAACCTATGGGCATTCAACCTATTTTATTTTGAAACAGGGTCTTGCTAAGTTGTGGATAGCCTCACTAAGTTGCTGAACCCATGTTACTCCTGTCTCAGCCTCCCAAGTACTGGGATTACAGGCATGCACCACCATGTCCTGGCTAGTAGGTCTTTTTTCATCTACACTATTATTGACTGAATAATTCATTTACTTCTTGTAAGTATGCTAGAAAGTTTTCCTCAAAGTAGTTTATAAAATAGGTCTCTGAATTCCCCCCAAAAAGTACTTTGTAAAAGAAAGTCAGTAAATATGACTTAGTAGTTATTCATAAATATTCTCTACCATCTTTGCTATGTAAAACATAACTTACCAACAATATCTTGACAAAAAACATCATTCAGACTGCTTTTCTTTTATTGCTTATAAATTATATCACTTTCACTTTCATGAATCATATTTATATACTCTATATTATATAACTTAAAAGAAATACCAAAATTTACAAAAAAAAGTTACACCCAAAATTCATAAGAAAAATGTAACTTCACACCACTTTATATAGCTGATATTCTCTTTATAAACATTGTTATGTATCCTATCTTCCTGGGAGCCTGTTAGAAATGGAACTGAGTGGGAAATTTGCATATCTCTGTTCTTGCATAGGGTTGCCAAATGTATGTTTTAGTCCAAGTATTTAAAAGGAATTTTTCTTGAGTTAATTTAAATTATTCTATGGCCTTTCAAGAGCAGTTGTTTTTATGTATTTTTCAAGGATATGTATTTGACATATAACCTCATATAGTACTTTTGTGCAAATTAGTTTAAAAGATACCCTTTCCTCTAGATATGATTCCCACTTGAGTTTGGAAATTGTTTTAATATACTTTTTTTCCTCCATTGAGTTTTTATTACTTTATTCATTATAAACATATTCATCTGATCACATTGAGCATATCCTAATAGTTGCTTTAAAATACTGATTTATACGTCCAATGTTTGGGTTATCTTGGGTTTGGCATCTGTTGGTTATTTTTCCTTGAAAATAGTTCATGTTCTCCTGGATTTTTGCCAAAAATTTAAAATCATATCCTGGACATTGCAAGTACTGTGTTGCAGAGACTGGATTCTGTTATATTTTTTTTAAAGGATGTTGCTGTTTTTACTTTATTAGACAATTATCTGTATTAGTGTCAAACTGCAGAGTATCTCCCTTCCCATTATTGGCAATTCACATCATCATTCATACTGCTTTTCTTTTATTGCTTATTATCTTTATTTTTAATTGACAAGTTATAAATGTATCTATTAATGTGAGGGTACCATGTGAGGTTTTCAGGGCCTCACTAAGTTTTTGAGGCCCGCCCTTGCTAATTTTCTGAGGCTGGCCTTGAACCTGAGATCCTCTTATCTCAGCCTCCCAAGTACTGGGATTACAGGTGTGTCACCACCATGCCCAGCTTGGGCCCTTGTCTTTCTACAATAGCTAGAAAGTATTCATGCTGTCTGTAGGGCATCACAGGAGCAGCTCCGATAACAAGAAGAATTGACAACCGTGATTTATTAATTACGCACAGTGTTCATTCACTGAGCTTATTGTAAGGCCACACAACCTGTAACACAATTATCATGATTCTCATTTTTCAGAGGAGTAACTTGGTGCTCAGAAACATTATGTAGTTTATCTGAGGTCACATTGATGGCCATGGTAAACTGGATCACAACACATATCCATGCCACTCTCACTCTTGAGCGTGTAGCCACTGTGTGACCCTGCTCTTCCGGGGGGTCGGCTCATTTACTATGAACATATCCTGTGAACTGTTCTCACAGGTCCAAGACATGCAAGGGAAAAGGCTTTGAAAGCAAGAGAATGCTGTAGAGAGGCAAGGTATTGTTCCTCCTTGTTTGCTCCCTTTTCTTTGTTTTTCTCCTTTTCTCTCATCCTACTTGGTAAATACATGAGTCATCCTGAAAATGTGCACTTTGCTTTAGTTTATTCATTTCTAGATCTGTTTATAATGAAACATACTCTTCAGTAACTGAAGACAGTATAAAATAGTAAAATGATGATCAAATAAGCCCCTGTAACTCAAATTCTATAAATCTGTTTTCTATTAACCTCACTTTCTGTAATGAATAACCAGAATACAAAAACATAGGTATCAACTAATAATCCTGATTCAAGTCTTCACCTGCAAGCATTGCATGAAAACAAAATCATACCGATAGAAAGAAAAACCTTATGCACTACACAATTTTAAAAACAAAACAAATTGTAAAGGAATCCATTCTATGGAAGTGGCATCCCTAACCTTTCCCTAAATTGCATGAAAGTTGTGACATTTTGTGGCCACTGGCACAGCTAAATATAAACAGATTATTCTGTGCCTGCTCCCTTGCTTTCACTGACTGACACAACAATTAAGGAAACAAGTTTTCTTTGTAAATTACAGCTCCATGCAGCTTTGAGTAAGCAAAAGTGTACATTAGAAATATTTTTAGCTTGACATGAAACTCTCCAAAGGCTCCTAATTAAGCATTTAAGTCCAAGAAACTATAATTGCAACTGCCAAAATAACTGGGAAATCATACCTTTGGTGAGATCAATCTTAAACTAAAACTATTGTTTGGGAAACCTTATGGAAAGCCCTTATTATTCTCTAACACGCTCTTAAACAGAAGGTTATTTCTAATATTACCCACTTTATGAGAAATTCAGGTGCACTGCTTGTATGCAGAGAATAAGGATAGGGAGTGTATTAACACGTAAAAGTGAAGAGTCACTGTAAGCCCTGGTCACTTGTGACTAGGAAATAAGCCTCTAGAGTCCTGTACCACTGAGCTCCAAAGTGGAGCATCAAATACCAGTAAGGAAAATGGGATTCTTGCTGCAGAATTCAGCTATTAGAAACACTGAAAGAGGTCTTACTAGGACACTATCTCACTCAAAACTTGACCCCCAAAGTATGTCATCTGTATGCATGTGTCAGATATCTGAAAGAATAGTAGCTGGGAGCTGGGTGTGGTGGTGAACACTTGTAATCCTAGCATTTGGGAGGCTGAGACAAGAGGATCTGGGTTTGCGGCCAGCCTTAGCTACTTAGTGAGGCACTCCACAACTTAGTGAGACCCTGTTTCAAAATAAAGAATAAAAAAATAGGGCTGGGGGTATAGCTAGGAGGTAGAATGCCCCTGAGTTCAATCCCTAGTACCGCAAAAAAAAAAAAAAAGAGAGAGAGAAAAATAATAGCTGGGTCCTAGACAGAATATTTCTATAAAGCTCAGACTTCCAATATTGCTAAAGTATACTTTCTGTAGATTAAATGCTAATAGTTTTCATATTAAAGCATAAGTTTCTTTAATGGGAATATTCAAGGATGCTAACATATATGAATTTTTTTTTTTGGTGCATTGTAATCATACATCTCTGTTAGGTACAAGCTGGTAAAGGCATACATGCACACATCTCTCATTTCACCCTTCCCCAATTTCTGCCCCACTCCCTTCCCCTCCTTCCTTCTCAAGTTTAGTTTAGTAATTGACTTTGATATGTTTGTGAAAGTACATCATGTGCATCCCCTTCAGTTAAATCACCTTCTTTGCTCATCTAAGGTTTCTCCTTCTTCATTTAGAGTTCCTCTTATGACCCACTTTCTCCCTAACTTCCACATATTAGGGAGAGCATATGAATTTTTACTTTTTGTGATTGACTAATCTCACTTAGCATAATGTTTTCCAGTTCCATCCATTTCCCTGCAAATAACACAATTTTGTTGATTTTCTCTTTCTTTATGGCTGAGTAAAATTTCATTGTGTACATATCCCATAGTTTTATAATCCATTCATCTGTTGATGGACATCTTGGCTGGTTCCATAGTTTGGCAATTGTGAATTGTGCAGCCAGAGACCTTGCAGCTACTTGAAGAGGGCATAGGTTCAACGCTTCAACACATAGGCACAGGTAAAAACTTTCTCAACAAGACCCCAAAAGCACAAGCAACTCAAAGGAAGATCAATACATGGAATTGCATTAAATTGAAGAGCTTCTGTGCAGCAAAGGAAAGTATCAAGAAGAACCTCAACAGAGAGCCCACAGAATGGGAGAAAATTTTTGCCAGCTACTCCTCTGATAGAGGACTAATATCTAGAATATACAGAGAACTCAATAAACTCACAACTAAGAAAACAAACAACCCAGTCAAAAAATGGACAAATGACCTAAATAGACACTTCACAAAAGAATACAAGTGGCCAATAAATGTATGAGGAAATGTTCAACATCATTAGCAGTCAGAGAGGTGCAAATCAAAAATACCTTGAAATTTCACCTAACCTCAATTAGAATGGCAATCATCAAAACACAAACAACAACAAATGCTGATGAGGATGTGGAGAAGTGGGAACCCCAATACATTATTGGTGGGATTACAGATTAATGCAACCATTTTGGAAAATAGTATGGAGGATCCTCAGATGAATGGGAATGAACCTACCATATGATCCAGCAATACCACTTCTGGATATCTACCCAAAAGAATGGAAACCAAACTATCAGACCGATGCATGTGTATCATGTTTATAGCATATATGAATTTAAAATAAATCATCTAGCCACTGTTGTCATAACAAATCATGTTATGGTCACTGGTGTGGTTATCTAGATAAATTTGTGATTATGTTTAGAGGATTTTATATCCATGCATTTTTTTAAAAATCAAATTCAAGTGGTATTGTTTACTTGGCTGTTATTTTTATTTGAATATGTTTAAATTATTCTTATGATTCTGGTTCCCAAACAAGAAATTTTGGCAGCACAATGAGTGACAAAAAGTGGACTGGTAGTAAAACTTTGGTGATGTTGACATTTGTGGAATATTTACCATGGGCACTGGGCAACACGTACATTTACTCTCTAAATCTCCCATCATTAGTATTATACCAGTTCTACTCAGATGAGGAGACTGAGAGTCAGCCAGGTTAGGTAACCTGGCTGGGGTTTTCACAAAATAGTGTCCTAAATTGGATTTGTCCCCAGCCAGTATAGCTCCGGAGTCCTTCTATTAACATCAACACTGTGTTCACAGGCAAATCCCTATTAAATGAACAAATGAATGAGTAGTACTCCAGCTTAGAGGAGAACCTCAGATGACAGCAGAATATGATAGTAAAGCAATGAAACTCATCTTTAAGCAAATGTTATATGGTTTCTCATCTGTATGTAGTTTCAGAATAGGTCCCTGGAGACACTTTAATCATACACCAATGACACTGCCATTTCTCAAAACAGTTGTGGGGCTGTCCTTAGGAGCTGACTTAAGAACCAACTTGTTCTATATGTTTATACTTTTATTGGTGCATTATAGTCTCACATCATAATGTAGTTCATAGGATGGTGACATACATGCATGCAGCACTTGATGGGCTTTCCCCCGGTTCCCTCTCCACTCCCCCCAGTCCCTATACATGAAATTGAGATTGGATTGATACCCTCATATATGTGCATAATGTCTGTGGAAGTGTTTCTTTCTCCTTCCACCTACCCAAGACCCCCTCCATCACTCCCCTTAGGGTTTTTCACATTATCTGAAGTCCCTTTTGTATCCCTATTACTCCCTAGCTTTTACATATGAGAGAAAACATATGACATTCACTTTCCCTGACTGGCTAATCTCACGTAGCATAAAGTTTTCTAGGTCCATCCATTTTCCTGCAAATGACATTATACAACCTGGCCTGATAAAGTTCTACTATCTTAAAGGGTGGGGGTAGGGGAGTGGGAGGACTTCCCTATCTAATTCTGTACCTTCCTCACCAAACTTGTCTCTGGATAACATTTGGCAGTTAAAAGAATTAGATTCAACCTCAAAGAGTGAAAATGTGTCAACCATTAAAGTATTCGAAAGGTTTTGTTGCAATTTATTTTAACCAAGTACAAAAATTTTCTTGAGTAATAAAGACCTCATTGTACTCTATAGTCCACTGAGCTGGAAGCATTAATGAGAACCTTGATCATTTAGATAAATGGGCTATTTATGTATTTATTTATTTATTTTTATGGTAGTAGAGATTGAACTTGGGGGAGTTCTACCACTGAGCTGTACCTCTAGCACTTTTTATTTTGAAACAGGGTCTCACTAAGTTACAGAGAGCCTGGCTAAATTGTTGGAGCCGGCCTTGAACCTGTAATCCTCCTGTATCAATTCCCCAATACTGAGATTACAGGCTGAGCCACCACACCTGGCTCAACTGAGCTATTTAGAACACCTAAAATGGACTGTATTCCTCTAAATCCATGTATGAAAACTTCTGCCTTGCTTCATGCCCTGTGCTAAAAAATAAAGGATGGATAAGGAGGATAGCAACTGATTTTTCCCCTAGAATGTGGTTAAGGCTAACATCTTTGGAAAAAATTCCTTGTCTTTCAACAGTCTTTTACTGATCTTGGTGATAGAAGGCTGGTTAACAGCAACTTCCCAGAAGAGGAAAAGTAAAGAATTCAGATTGAGAATTGGCACTGGGCAAGGCTTAAAACTGAAATCTTTGGCGTTTTAGCCCCTATCACATCCTTCCTATACCTCTGTTTCCTTTTCCAAAGAGATTGCCACCACCATGCCCCACCTCCACCCTCACCTCCCTGCCATCTTGCCATCTCCAATACTTCAGTTCTTGTCCTATACTTGCTGTCAGGGAAGTATGAGCTAATGGCAGCTTGCCATTGTATTTATGGCCCACCATTCCTATCTGCAGCCTCCCCTGCATGCACTTCTCTTTCTCACAGAGTAATTAACTGATGGGGACTGCAAACCAAATAGTCTCTAAAACCTAGAACAGGTGTCTGGCATCTTCCTTAGATAGGGCAACAGAATAATGTATCACAAGCTATGAATATCAAGAACCTTGCTAGGAGAGACAACTTCCAATGATAATCATCCAATTTCAGAGGAAATATCCTAACCTAGTCTATGCTATGTCTCCAAAGAGGCAAGAATACTAATCAGTGACAGACTTGTGTAACATCTTCATAATCAACTCACAGATGGTCTTTTGATTCAGATAAGGTTTACCCTTGAAAAGAATGTAACATTAATAGCCATTAACATTGACTGATGCTGATTGGCTAAATGTACTCAGTGGTCAGTTATCAAGAATAAAATTACAGCTATCTTATGCAACTTGGAATGAAGACAGAGAGATTCTGGCCTGGCTTTGGAACTCAACTCTTTTATCTATCCAGAAAAATCTATCTAACCTAAAGGGAAAATGACTAGGAGGCAACTTATTAAAGACATCATTTCAGCCTTCACATATCTGATAGATGAGGTTAAATGTGTTTATCTGAAAATACTTTACTGTAAAACAGCCCCAAAACAATACAAAAAAGGAGAGGAAGGGAAGGCCAAATTAACTGAACAGGTATACAATAGAGTTTGAAATCCGAATTATTAAACTTAAGTGTCCCCAAAAGGGATCATCAAACATTCAAGCAAAGGGAAGAAGACAAAACAATGGTCAATGCTATTAAGTTGCTGAGAAAGATGGAGACAGATGTTTCTCTTCTTTCTTTCTGTGTATAATAATTATAACAGTGGGTTTCATTGTGCCATGTTTACATGCACACAACATAACTTGATCAATTTCATTCCCCAGTTCCTTCCCTTGCACTTCCCGCCTCCCTCCCCCTGGGCCCCTTCCTCTATCTTACTGCTCTGTGTTCTATTTTCATGAGACTCCCCCCCCACCTCTTTTTTCTCCCTACTTCCACAGATGACAGAAAACATATAACCTTTAACTTTATGAGTCCAGCTTATTTCACTTAACACATTGTTCTCTGGTTCCATCCATTTTCCTGCAAATTACACAATTTTGTTCTTTTTATATGACTGAATGAAACTCCATTATATAAATATAACACATTTTCTTTATCCATTCATCTGTTAACCGACACCTAGGTTGGTTCCAGAAGGCAGGTATTTCTGATTGCTCAGAAGAAACTTTTCTTATACAGGTCTGAGAAATACAGATGAGTGAGAAATTAGTGCTACGAGGGGCCATGTGGACATGTGAAAAAAGTCGGTGGTGAGGTAGGACACGGAGTGACTCCCAAGAAAGGGGGCAAGAAGAGACCCACTCCTCTTTACATAGCCTCCATGCTTGGAGAGAGAGTTAGTCCTCAAGAGTAGCTTGGAGTCCTTGAACCATTGGTCACTCCCTGCTCCCACCCCCACTCCATGGTGGGTTTACTTCCAGTAATTCACAAATGACCCAGAGTCTCTGACTTCTTGAAATTTATAGTAAACACTCAGAAATAAACCTTAAGCACTCAAATTCTTAAAAACACATTTCAGTATTAAACATACTTTATCCAGATATTTTATAGGTCTACAAAATATGTTTTTGATTATGTTAGTTTGGGCTGGTTTTCTTCTTGTAACTTTAATTGATTCATAGTTTTTTAAGGCAAGAAATTTTATATCAGGGTTTTTTTTACTCAAAGAAGAAAATATTTATTTAGAAGCAATTATAGTTGTGAGAGAGGTTTGTTGACAAGTGAGCGATACAAGGCAGGCTCAAGTCTTAGAATAGCCAATCGCAGGGAGAACAGAATTGCTCTTCAAACCAGATGAAATATGAATCAATGTCTGGACTTTGTTTGGACCTAAAGTAGCTTCCTTATCTGAAGTGACTTGCACAGTTGTCCTGACCTATAATGACATTTATTTTAGCATTGCTGGAGGTCTGCTTTCTATGTGGAGGAGTGGCAGGGCTGTGGCTTCTCAGCTCAGGATCTGATTCAGACCGATTCATTTACTTATTGGTATTTATTGAGCGCCTACTACATGTGCAGCAGAAGCATGCTATCAACTTCATTGTGACTGTTGGAAAACACATGTCTTGTATGACTCTTGCCCCTAACTCACCTGTGGGAATAATAATCTTTCACGCTTATCTAGTTCCTGGAGATGCTGTGAAAATTGCTAAATGAATGTTTGTGAAGTATGTGAAATCCTCAGATGAATGTGTTATGTAAACATAGAAGAATGTTGCCTTCCCAGGCCACAGCTAGAGTCTGGAGCCTCTCTAACCAACCAGGTTTTCCTGGCTAGGTGCTACTTGCCTGAGGCTCTATTATTCTGAAATAGTGGTGTACCCTTTATTAATACGCATCCCTGACTCATGGCCCAGTGGAAGATAAGGATATGAAGATAAAATTACATTTTACTAAAATGTGTGCTAAATGTCTTCTTATCTCTTTTATTCTTTTCTAATAGAAGGCCTTAAATCTTTGTAATCCAGAGAGAGAGAGAGAGAGGAAGGAAACTTGCTTCTTGACTAACAAATACTCCTTGTGTTCAGGAAAATTCTTGCAAAGACATTCAAAACCCAAAAGTAATTGATTGCTAAGAAGTTGGCTCACAAATAATGGAAGGGAATAATTTCTAAAGTTCTATTGAATTTCAAAACAATTTAAGAAGTCATCACATTAAAGTGATGTATTATCAGACTACAGATGATATTGTTAACATCTTTTCAAGTAGTTCGTTAGAAAGTCATGTGAAGGTCTAAATGGACACACTCGACTTCTTGCTGAAAACCTCTACTATTTAAACTTGTCAACATACATCTGAAATTATTAGTTCAATGACACTTTCTGAAAAATACAATTTTGAGCCTCTTGTCATGTGTGTCAACAGTTAGCAGTATTAATTAGCACTCAGCAGTCAGGAATTGAGCTTGTTTCCAGCTGTTAATCTGGGACCAACTCAACAAAGACTCCCAGAATCTAAACAAGTCTGACTCCTGGCCCCACAATTCACAATATGTCAGTTTTCTGGACAAAGCTTTATTCCTGTTTTTTAATACCTGAACTATTGTCATTGCTTGTATTTTACTGAAAACATCACTTGCTGAAGAAATTGGAATGCAGAGGAAAAAATTCAAATTCTTACCTAATGTAGATTGTACTTTATTTCAATTTTTTATACACACATACACACACACACACATATATATATGTATATATATATATATGTTCAATCAACTTGAGTTCCACCAACTTCTCTCTACCCTTAGAATCACTGCAGAAAATCTAAGTTATTCTGTAGAACAATATTCATTAACAAAGTTGAGTATTTATGATTAGTTTTGAAAATTATGTTTTTCAGAGTCATTTCTCTTGAAAATAACTGAGATGAGCATATCCAGAGCAGTTAGGTTCACATGTACATTAATACAGATAAATAGACAAATGGGTAGATTGCAAAAGATAGAAAATGTAAATACAGGTAAGTAGAGATGGAGCTATTTCGCTGCATATATAAATATGCATACACATAGCATTATGTAAACAATGAAGTATTCCTTCCATTTTTTATTTGCTTTCCAGAAAAAAAATTAAATAACAAATTTCTCCAAGACCTTCCTAGTAATATTTTAAAACCAACTTTTTAACAATATTGAAGAGAACACAAACAGTAATTTAAGCATGAGTAAATAGGACATATTTCATTATAAAAGTCTGCATACCCTAGCAGTGTGCTGGAAGTGGCCCACCCACCTCATGAGGGCTGGATGCTAAATTTTCAGGAATTCTGTGAGCCAGTTGTTAATCACACACATTGTTAAATTATTAATTATATAAACTTGTAATTAAATGTAAATACTCAAAACTCACCACACCAATTATTTTTCTACATTCTTAAAGATATATGTTATATATACATGGTGGGGATAGTAAATAATAGTGAACTAGTGAACCTCTCTTCCCAACTTCGCCCTCAGCGGCATCTCAGGAGAAGCTCAAAATCAGCCTTGGTAGAAACATTTACACCACAGAAATCAACAAATACTATAGCTTAGGAGGCTCCTTCTGCCCCAGCCATTGAACATTTACTGGCAAACCATCTATTTATCCTAACTAAATTATTGGGTAAACATTTAATTCTGTTGATTCTTTATATCAATTTATCTGTCCTTATCCTTCTGATAAGACTTTCATCAGAGTGAGGAAAGGACAATATTTTGTATTCCAATCAACTATGCATTTGTTGTCTTGCATTCTGTAAGAAGTGCTGAGATGCTGATTCTAAGCCCTTTCTTTCTTGCTTTTATATATACTGGTGATTGAGTCCAGGGGCATTCTACCTCCAAGCTACATCTGCCCATCCCTTTTTTTCTTTTTCTTTTTTTTTGGTGCATTGTAATTTTACATCATATCGAGGTACAGAATATCAAATGAATACATGCACACAGCTCTTGGTGCCCTCCCCATCAGATCCCTCCCCCCCCCTCACCCTCCTCACCATGTCTTTGATACTGGAGTTGGTAGTTTTGTACACATTTATAGCATTATTTCAACTGTTACATGAAGCCGAGTCTCCTAAGTTGCTGAGGGTCTTGCTGCTGAGGCTGGCCTTGAACTTGTGATTCTCCTATCTCAGCCTCCCAAGTACTGAGATTACAGGCATGAGCTACTGCATCCATCCAAGCCCTCTTATTAAACTTGAACTTCAGGTGGAACCTTAGACAATATTGAAAATTCCACCTTAAGTATAGGTTGGCAAATAATTTTTGCACCTTTCTATAGAACAGTGATTGAACAGCTTGTCCTTGATTCTTACAGCAAGAATGAAGCACAGTTAACACCCACTAAAATGAGAAAGCAGAGCAAGCTTAGGAAAGGGGAAGGCACCATGGTGCACTCTTGTAATCCCAGTATGTAGGAGGCTGAGACAGGAGGATCACAGGTTCAAGATCAGCCTCAGCAATTTAATGAGACCTTGTTTCAAAATAAAAAGGGCTTGGGAATAGCTCAGAGGTGGAAT
Source organism: Graphiurus murinus (assembly GCA_004027655.1). Lineage (NCBI taxonomy): Eukaryota > Metazoa > Chordata > Mammalia > Rodentia > Gliridae > Graphiurus > Graphiurus murinus. Next base: position 22,420 of record PVLC010002140.1, on the reverse strand, counting down.
GCTCCTGAGTTCAATCCCTAGTACCAAAAAAATTAAAATTAAAAAATAAATAAATGAAGGTACCTTTCCAAAGTAACTCATGGGCAATGCCTTTCCAGCAATGCCCCCACGTCTTTGGAATTCAATTCCATTCATTTTTATTTTGAAGCATACTATCACTCAAAGCGCATTTCTTGTGTTTGGAGAAATGTGTAGTGAGACGATTAATATGTATCCTGAAGCCTTAAGGTAAAGCTGTATTGATGACTTACCACACACCATCTGGATGAAGTCCATTTGTCTTTTCACGTAACCGCTTCCAACAGGGACCACAACAGACCAGGCCAGGCCAATGCCTGCTTTTTCTATGCAATGAGGATACAGTGGCCTAATCTTTGGAAATATCATGAGAATGCTCTTTAAGAATCTGCATTGCATGCAGCATTACAGTCAAGATTTAAATTGGTTTGTTGTGCTGGGCATGGTGGCACACACTTGTAATCCCAGTACTTGGGAAGCTGAGACAGGCGGATCGCAGTTTCGAGACCAGCCTTAGCAACTTAGTGAGATCCTGTTTTCAATAAAAAAATAAAAAGAGCTAGGGGTGTATCCTCCCACATACACACAAATAAATTGGTTTGTTGTTGTACTCCCTTATATTTTTGGTTTTGTTTTCTGTTGTTTTTATTTTTCAACTTGTATTAATTGCACGTGCTGATAGGGTGCAGTGTGATATTTTTACACATGTATTCAGTGCACTGATCAAATCAGGGTAAGTAGCATCTTCCTTTCCTTATCATTTCTTTATGTTTAGAAACTTCAAACTGCACCTAGATTTTTTTAAAATGACTTCTCCTAAAATAAAATACAGATCTTCATAATTTAGTAGAATTCATGCTTGTCTCAATAGTAATGTTAGAAAAGAAAGGGAAGTGCATGAACATAAATAAGTCATTTCTTTATAATCCAGTCGTATTGAAATTTCAAGTTAACTAATGTTATCTATGAATATACTTATAGTCACTTATGCTACATGAAACATGGAATGATCATATTACCTATGGTGGCAAAACTGTTAGGAAATTATGTAGCTTTGATTGATGAGAGTTTTCCTTTTTGCTATTAGTATGTATTCATTTGTGTAAAAAAAAAAAATTCAGTATTACTCTAAAATCTTGCCATAGTTTTTTTTCAGTAAACATTATAAAAGAAGCTTACAATGTTTACCATTACTTCTTAAAAGAAAATAAGTGTGAGTATAGGTTAAAGGATTCGTTTTTTATATTTATATTTAGTCCTCTAATCCTCTGAGTAGTTGTATTTTCTATTCATCTTTTTTATAACGTCAAAACATGAAAAAATCATACTAAATGACTTGCTAAGAAATTGGTAACAGGCTCACTTTACACACACACACACACACACACACACACACACACACACACACGTTACCTGGGTGATTAGAGCAAGCAGATTAATTTTATTGTGCCAATTGAGAAGTGTCACTCACGAGTCCCAGTTTTCCTATTGTAATTCTATGGCCTCACTGAGCAAATGGCTCCTGATATTGACATTTTGTACCACGGATAATAATACTCTTCCTTCATTTGGAGGAACAAGAAGTACCATGCAAGCACTCACTCATCAATGGTCATTGTTTTATCATCAATTATCACACATTAGAGAAGAAGCAGCACCAAGCCTTACCCATTGCAAATTATTATGTTCCCACCCCAGCCTTGCCAGGATTAAACATTCAAATTAAGTTCACGCTTCTGATAGGAAGATAAGAAATGAACCCATTGAGAGCAAACATTGTTTATCAGCTCCAGAATTTTAAACAGGATAAATTAAAACTATTTTAAATGTGAATGTGTATTTTTAAGGAACATGAAAACCCTGATTAAAATTAACTATTTTTAAAATATCTATCAAGTTTTAGTTTCAGTAAATGTATTATTTTACTAAAAGTCTGGGTGAAAAGAAGCAATTAAAATAAATAGCAATGCTAATAAATAAAGGTTATCTATGTTTCTTTCTATGCTAATATGCACATATCCTCCCCCAAAAATACTTTAAGAAAAAGTAGTTAATTTTTTTGTTGTTGTTGTTTGGTACTAGGGGTTCAAACCCAGGGACATTTGACCTCTGAACCACATGCTCAGCCTTCTTTCTATTTTCCTTTTGAAATAGTCTCTTGCTAAATTGTTGACAGTCTCACTAAGTTGCTGAGGCCTCAAACCTGTGATCCTCATGTCTGAGCTTCCCAAGTCCTGGGATTACAGGTGCTCCAGCACGCCCAGCATTAAATCTTATTTTACGTAGTCCATTATATGTGTAGACAAACCTAGAATACAACATGTCATTCAGTTTGGTAAATGATTTTCAATTATACTAATAAGACACCAAGGAAACGATGTTCATATGGCTTAAGTAGTTTGGAATGGCAGTCTGATGAATTTTTGGCTAATGTGGGACTGGGAGAAGAACTATTATGGAAACCAAAAGCTTGGAAGTGAGTGGGTTACGAGTCAGGAGCATATTAAATGGTAGAAATAATGAGTGCTACCAGCTGAGATATAAAATCTGCCATGCAGATTTCACCCTCTGATACAGATGAGATTTTAAATTAGATTTCAGCTAAAGGTCTATTTTCTGAAAAATCTTAACTAAAATGTTTACTCAAATTTGTCAGTATAGGCAGCTTTCCAAATATGTAAGTTCTGCTTCCTTTGATTCAACCAACTGCAGATGAAAAACACTTTTAAAAAGGTGTCGCTACTGAATATGTATAGATTTCTTGTCATCAGTCCCTAAAGAATACCTTATGACAACAACTATTTACACAGCATTTACATTGTATTATTTGTTTTTTTTTTTGTATTAGGTCTTATGAGTAATCTAGAGATAATATAAAGCATATAGGAAGATGTATGTAGGTCATATGTAAATGCCATGCCATTTTATAGGTGGGATCTAAGCATCTACACATTTTGGCATCCATGGAGGAGTGGAGTCCTGGAACCAACCCCAATATCAAGGAATGATTTATACAGCATTGAGTATGGCCATAAATAAACCTTTCAAAATGCAACTACTGAAGTTGAGCATGGTAGCTCATGCCTATAATCCCAGGCATGGGAGGCTGAGCCAGGAGAATCATAGATTAGAGGCCAGCTTCAGCAACTTAGTGAGACCCTCAGAAATTTAGTGAGACCCTGTTTCAAAAATTAAAAAAATAAATAAATATAAAGGACTGAGGGTATAGATCAGAGATAGAATGCCCATGAGTACAAAAAAAAAAAAAAAAAACTCATCTAATGTTACCGAAATATCTGTAAATTAATCAAGTAAATTTGATTGATCTGTATTCTTTTGATTTTAGTGCTTCCCTTCCTTGAGGTAAAGTGACTTTCCAAAAATTTCTCATAAAAACTCTGAGCATTAATGCACCAAAATATAAGTAGTCCTCACTGTACATAGTCCTGATATTGATGAATTTCAATTTCAAAGTTCAGTGAAGTCATAGCAGGCCCCATAATGTAGGGTCGGATTTCTGTTACCAGTGTATATTAGCCGTGAGTCATGGTAGAAGACATGCACTTCACTGGCAGTTCTTCAGTCCACTAATCGCTGTGTAAATAACACGTTTGTGTCATTCATTTGTCACTTCTCCCAAGGTGATCAGAGATCAGTTATCACCAATTTGTTAAATTCACACCTGTAAAACCAAGAGCCCTCTTGTCTCCCAGTGTTGAGCCATGTGACATCTTACACAAATGGCTCATCCAGCTGGGCGTGGTGGCGCACACCTGTCATCCCAGTACTCAGAAGACTGAGACAGGAGGAGGGCAGATTCCAGGCCAGCCAGGGCAACTTAGCAAAGAGACCTTGTCTTAAAATAAAAAATAAGAAGGACTGGGGGTGTTTCTCAGTGGTAGAGCACCCATGGGTTCAATGCCCAGTACCATGCATGCACAAAAAGGATTGTCCAAAGAGAGATGTGTCCAAGGAACATGAAATGCAGCAAAGAAACAAGAAATGATAATCTGAGAATGAAATCCGAATCAAACAGGAATGGAGTTGTGGAGGAAATAGATGTGCAGCGAGAGGAGCTTGGCGAAGCTGACCTATGACATGCGTGAGGAAAGCAGCCACGGTGTGAAGGATGAGGAGGTCCCAGAGAAAGTGACATCAGCAAAGGCACTCACAGTAAAGGAACTCTCAGAGGTGTTCCATGCCACGAGAAAGCAAAGGGCAGAATGCTGGAAGCTAACCCAAATTTAGAAAGGAGTGTGGCGGTTTCCAAGCTGGAAAAGATGCTTGTTCATATCAGAAGTGTTTCATCATTTGCTGTGTGGCCAGGTTGAAAGGGCAGCTGCAATCCTCCCCGAGCAGAGACCACTGTGGTGTCAGGTCACTGAGGTTGGATGACCCCAGGCTCCACTAGTGCCACATTTATGCACAGCAAGAAGGAAGAGAGAGCCCGATCTAATTCCAGCTGATGTGATGGTCCCCCTGGCCTGAAGATCCACTGGGCAGCCAATTTGGGAGGTGTAGTGTACTACAAATCCCTTTTCACACTGCAGTAGAAGGGCCCCAAACCTTGACCCCTTCCCCAGGGATCTGAAATGCAAAACGCTCAGAGCATGCCTGATCACTATAGACCCCTACTTAAGCAGAACAGAGGAGTAGACATCAAGCCAGGACAAGGGGAAACAAACCCAGCACAGGTCATGAGGGTGCTTCTTCTCCCAATAAGGAACGGTTCTGGCCCCAAAGCCAATCTTTTGTGGCCCTGCAGGGAGTGACAAGCGTTTTTCTTTTCTTTTCTTTCCTTTTTTATGCTCCTGGGGATTGAACTCAGTGACGTTCTACCTCTAAGCAACACTTTCAACTCTATTTTTTTTATTTTGGATATTTGGAACAATGTCTTGCTATGTTGTTGAGAGTCTCACTACATTGCTGAGGCTGTTCTCAAACCTGTGATCATCCTGTCTCAGCCTCCCAAGTACTGGGATTACAGGCATGTCACCACGCCCAGCTCATAACTACCTTTTCTAATATTAATTATATGCCCAGAATAAAACAAGCACATTTAAATCTATTCTCATCAATTTTCCTTTATTTATTTATTTATTTACTTATTTAGCGGTACTGGGGAATGAACTCAGGGGCATTCTACCTCCGAGCTACACCCCCAGCCCTATTTTTATTCTTTTATTTTTGAAACCGGGTCTCACTAAGTTTCGGAGTGCCTCACTAGGTAGCTGAGGCTGGCCGCAAACCTGGATCCTCCGGTCTCAGCCTCCCAAATGCTGGGATTACAAGCGTGCACACCACACCTGGCTTCCTTTTTATTTTTGACTGAACATAGTTATACATAGTTATGAGGTACAATGTGATATTAGATTCATATATACATTGTGTAATGATCAAATCATAGCATTATATCAAATGGTATAAGCTAGCACAGGAAGGCAAATACCGCAAGATTTCACTCATATGTAGAAGCAAACTATTCTTCATAAGATTTTTTCAAAGATATAAAACACTTTTTTGTCAATGTTTCTAATATTTTAATATACAGTATACTAAGCAAATATTTACTCTTTGTCATTAGTTACAATTATACATTTGTAACTAACAAAAGCATTCTTAATGGTTTTATTTAAGAAAAGCTTTTGAAGGTTCTGGATCAATCCCAACCTACCCATTGATGATTAGGATCACATTGAGCGATTTCAGCTTGTAATTGTTTTCACAGACCCTCACTACTATGCAAAGATTGCCTGATACTTCTAACCTTGGCATCTTCTACCAGAGGGACATCTTTATGTACAAAACAAGTTTACGAAATGAAGCCTTTGCAATTACCCCAACACTGACCTTGGTACTGTATCTTTGGGATTAAGCATAAAACTGAAAGACCTTAGGCTATACACAAGCATCTGTGCAGTGAAGTAATTTGTGTTTCTTGCATATATACAAAACAGGAGAGAGAAAACAGCAGTGGCATTTTTGACACTGACTTGTGACCTGAGATAATGGGAGTTCTCAGTATATTACACCATCCAACTTGGTTGTTAGCAATTATTTGCCAGTAGCTCCCTGCATATGTAGGAGAGGATACACAAGTACATGGCACAGACCCCACTCTCAAAGAGTTTAACTGGAGAATAAAAACATGCTCATTAATTTGTTCAGTAAAAATTTCTTAAATATGTACTTTGTGCCAGGCATTGGGAAAACTCTTGGTACACAGGAGGAAACAAATGCACAAGAAGAGGTGGGTGTGGTGGTGCATGCCTGTAATCCCAGTCCTTGGGAGACTGAGACAGGAGGATTGCAGATTTGAGGCCAGCCTCAGCAACTTAGCAAGGCTCTCAGCAACTTAGTGACACCCTCTTTCTAAATAAATAATAAAATGGGACTAGGGGTGTAGCTCAGAGCTAGAAGACCCCTGGGTCAATCCCCAGCAGTGCGCGCGCGCGCGTGCGTGTACACACACACACACACACACACACACACACACACCCCACAAGAGAAGAAAAAAATGCACAAAGTACCTCTACCTCATAGAACTTACACTCCTCATCAGTAAGAAAAATATAATTAAGTGAAAAATGATGTAGATCAAAAGGAAGAACAAATAGTAAAGGCTTAAGAGATTGAGAGAAGTCATTGGAGAAGGAAACATTTGAGCTGATTCATAGCTAGTAGAACTATATATGGAATGTACATTTGAATAAAATTATTCTAAAAATTTTCCATGGCATTTAACTTTAAAATAGTCTTTTGCTTTGAAAATCTCATCCATAAATATAGAGAAAAATTTGCATGTTTTAAAATTGTTTCTATATTTAGACTAAAATATATATGTGGCAGTATTTCTAGGGAGGTAGCCATCATGAAGTTTGCTTTGCTTATTGAATTCATGACAGCCATGGAACAAAGTCATTTCTATTGCCCAAGTTCTTTCCCTTCAAAAGGCATAGTCTAGAGTTGATGGCCTTAAATCGCCCTTTCTCAATATGGACAAACAACTTCTTTGTTCAGACCAGTGCAAATTTTTTATAAAACAGAGAGAATGGCATTCCCAGAGAAAACTGTATTTCCTAGATTTACAAAATTTTCTGTTCTATTTTTCTCATTTTAGGGAAGAGAAAAACACCATAAACCCACATCAGATGTGTATATATGTATGCAATGCACCCAGACAGAATCATTCACAATCATAAATCTTGAAAATAGCTTTTCTCTAGCCAAATAAGACCTAAAATTTAATGTGTCTAAGTTCTGAAGTTGAAAAATGTATTTAGCCATTAAAGATATGACAAAGGAACAATTTTGTAATGCACATTTACATTTTTCTTTTTTATTTCTCTACTTCCCTTTTCATACCTACCTTCAACATCAAAGCCCCCAAAACATAAATTCCTTAGTGCAAACAAAATTTTTCCTTTCATACTTTTTTTCCATCTCCAAGAAAATATTGACATTCATTGTCCCAGAAATTCTTTCTTTTTTTGGGGGGGGGGGGCTGGGGGTTACTATGGTTTGAGCCCAGAGGCATGCTATATCCACACTACACCACTGGCCCTTTTTTACTTTTTGTTTTAAAACACTATCTCGCTTAGTTGCTGAGGATGGCCTTGAACCTGTGATCCTCCTGTCTCAGCCTCCCAAGTACGGGAATACAGGTGTACGCCACCATACCCAGCACTTTTGGCCATTTGTATTCCATGACAATTCTTTAGAAGAGAAGTTTAAAGGCCACAGTGCAGTGCTTGGCACATAGTAGGCCTTTAGTAGTGACTATTGCGTTCCTGCATGATCCTTGGCTATTTCAAATTAGGGTGCTTTTGTACCCCGACTAAAGCAATAGACTTTTATCACATAGCTAGAAGCCCAGAGACAGGGTATATCTGGAATTAATTCAGTGGCAAGAGCTGTGGTTTATTTTCTTTGTAATTCTCTTGTCCTCACCTCATAGTTACAGGATGGCTGCAGCAGATCCAGGTATCTCACGCTTACAGAATATCACTAACTAACAGAAAGGGACAGAGGAACTTGTAGCTCTGGTTTAATTTGGGGGGGGGGGCAGTACTGGAGATTGAACCCATGAGAGTGCTCTACCTCTGAGTTACATCCCCCAGACCCATTTTATTTCTTATTTTGAAAAATTGCTGAGACTGACCTTGAATCTTCTTCCATCTCCTATCTCTCAAGTACTGGGATTGCAGGTGTGCACCACTGCACCTGACTAGCTCCCCTTTCTTAACCCAGGAAGAAATTCCTTCCTGGAAGGCTCTCTAGCATGCTTTCCCCCAAAGTCTCATCTGCCAGGATGGACTTTAAATTCATGTCCTGCTGCAGAAGAGGCTGACAGAGCAGGCTCAATTTTGCAACCATCAGCTATATTCCATGTCGCTCACTTATTGAGCAATGACTTTATTCTTCATACATACATTTTTCTCAATATCTATTATCTCTACATTCCTAAAAATTTATTTCAAAATTTCTACTGTATTTTCGCAATGAGATCAGATATTCCTATATTTATGTCACCTCATTTCAAGGAAAAAAATGTTTCTTCAATATGTATAAATTTGGGAGTTGGGAGTAGACCATTCTCTCATTGTGTTACATGTCATGTTGATATATCTATATTTTCCCAAGTCTGCTGAAGGTTGTGACCTTCTGAATGCATGTAATTTTTGCTCACCAATATTTACTTTTGTATTTTTAGTGTATTACATTTTTCTTCATATTTAATTTTTGCACTTTTTCTTTTAAATCTTCTGACTTTACATCCCATTTATTTGTCTTTCTTAGAATATCTTTCTTATATAGAGCATCTCTCTATTACCCGATAGATATTATTATCTCACCAATGTATGATTTTTAAAAACCTCAGTTGTAACTAGTCTATATCATCCATATGCTTCCACAGGTATGATGATTTTATACTCCTTTTCTTCCAAGGTGCTCTCCAGTTCTGAGTCTTGATTGTGGCAGTAGTGACACAAACCCATACGTGTAGTAACATTTCGTGAAACCATTCACACACACACATTCCAAATAGTGCAGAAGGAGAAATCAGAGTGAGCTCTGTCTTTTAGTTAGCTGGATTGTGCCAATGTCCATGTCCTGGCTTTGGTCAAATATCACAGTCCTGTAAGATGCTACCACTGAGAGAAGCCAGGGGAAGGTATACAGGGCCCTCAATACTAGCTTTGCAACTTCTGTGAGTTTATACTTATTTTACAATAAAAAGGGTTTTCTAAAGAATATTCTCCAGTTCCTACCTTTCTTCAAATTAGGTTTGTTTATGCCATGTAAACATAAAAGGTTTATATACTAAAAAATATAAAGTTCTTATTAAAAATTTCCAAGCTCTTTCCTATGATAATAAAGCTTTATTATATGGAGTCTTATAATAATAATAATAGTAATCCTCTCCCTTTAACTGCATATGCCCTTCTGTTTGATAATGTAGTGAGAAAAAATTCCCAATAAGGCATTAAAATATTTACTGATGGAAATTATGTTGCTTTTTAAAAATATGGACAACAAAAATTACTTAATCTAATTCACTGTGAACAAGTGGTTGACAAAAATTCATAATTGTTTTCCCTCCATTTTTCATTTTTCTTTGACTACACCACACATCACTTTTCCCAACGTAATTGCCATCATTCTTGTATTTTTCTCAATTTAAGCTCTGTACTCATTTTTAATATCTCCGTGCCTGCCTTCCTCACTCCTGATTTTTATTTTGTTTTAATTACATTTTTAAACTAATTCATAAAAATATAAAAATTACACATATTAATGAGGTACCATGTGATGTTTTTATGCATGTATATGTTGTATAATATTTAAACATACCTATATTCTCAAACATTTATCTTTTCATTATGGTGAAAAGTTTCTCCATACTTCCTCTTGGCTCTGCAATCGCACTCCATAACCACTGGTTCCTATCTAATTTTTAATAGCCATTGATCAACCTTCCCTATTCCTGCCTGCCTCCTACTCTTTCACCTAAATAGTTAATCACTAGTCTACTCTCAGCTTCTATGAGATCAACTTTCTTTTTAAATATACTTTTATCAGTGTATTGTAGTCTCACATCACAATGAAGTTCAGAGTGCCACGGACAGAGTGCATGCAGCATTGGTGAGTTCCCGGCCCCCTCCTCTGCCTCCCTTTCCCTGTATGTGATAGTGAGGTCGAGGTCGGCCTTGGTCATTCCGTATATGCACACAGTGCCCATTTCAGTGGTGCTTCATCAAGCCTCCCCCCACACATCACCCTTCCCTGAACCCCCTCCATCACTCCCCTGGAGTTTCTTAACCATCTATTTTCCTGCAAATGACGTAATTTTGTTCTTTATTGCTAAGTAGAATTCCATTGTGTGTATATCCCAGAATTTTGTAACCCATTCATCTGTTGATAGACTCCGAGGCTGGTTCCAAGACTTGACTGCTGTGGCTTGTGCTGCTGTAAACATGGATATTCATGTATTGCTATAATAGTCTGATTTCATTTCCTTTGGAAAGATACCTAGGAGTGGTGTAGCTGGATCATATGGTAGATCCATTCCCAGTTTTCTGAGGACTCTCCACGCTGATGAGATCAACTTTTTTCTAGATTCCAGATATAAGTGAGATCATACAGAACTTGTCTTTCTGTGACTTACTTTTTTACTTAACATAATGATCTCCAACTCCAATCATGATGTCACAAATGACAGGATTTTATTCTTTTTTATGGAAGAATAATATTCCATTATGCCAAATATGTACCACATTTTATCATTCATCAGTTGACAGATACTTAAGTTGTTTCCATGACTGGTGTCAAAAGTGTCACAGTGAGCAAAAGAGCATGGAGGTCTCTTTGACATACCAATTTCATTTCCTTTGGATGTACACTTGGTAGTAGAATTGTTGGATCATACGGTAGATTTATTTATTTATTTATTTATTTATTTATTTATTTATTTATTTATTTATTTATTGCAGTGCTGGGGATTGAACTCAGGGGCATTCTACCTCTGAGCAATACCCCCAGTCCTATTTTTTATTTTTTATTTGGAAACAGGGTCTCACTAAGTTGTGGAGTGCCTCACCAAGTAGCTGAGCCTGGCCAGGAACCCTGATCCTCCGGTTTCAGCCTCCCAAGTACTGGGATTACAAGCATGCACCACCACATCCGGCTTTTATTTTTAATATTTTGAGGAACCTCCATACTGTTTTCCATAATTGACATTTCCTCTTACAATATACAGTAATTCTCTTTTCCCCACATCCTGATCAGAACCGGTTATCTTTTGCCTTTTTTGTTACTACTCATTCTTACTGGGGTGAGGTGACATTTCATTGTGATTTTCACTTAGATTTCTGATGATTAATGCTACCAAGCACTTTTTCACATACCCATTGGCTGTTTGTATGTCTTCTTTTAAGAAATGTTCATTTAGATCAACTGCCCACTTTTAAGTGTATTTTTCTGCTATCAAGTTTTTGAAGTTCCTTGTATATTCGGGTTATCAATACTTTTGTCAAATGTATAGTTTACAAATATTTTCTCCCCTTGTATAGGTTGTCTTTTCACTCTATTGATTTTTTTCTTTGCTGTGCAGAAGCTCTTTAGTTTTTATGTAATTCCACTTATCCATTATTTCTTTTGTTTCCTGAGTTTTTAGGGTCTTGTCAAAATGTCCTTGACCATTCCAATATTCCAATGCTCTTTTTGTCTTCTTCTATTGTTTCTTTCTTTTCTTTTCTTTTTTTTTTTTTTTTTTGTGGTAATGGGAATTGAACCTAGAGGCATTCTACTTCCAAGTTACACCCCCAGACCAATTTTATATCTTATTTAGAAACAGGGTCTAACTGCCGGGCATGGTGGTGCACACTTGTAATCCCAGCATTCGGGAGGCTGAGACCGGAGGATCTGGGTTTGCGGCCAGCCTCAGCTACCTAGTGAGGTACTCCACAACTTAGTGAGACCCTGTTTCAAAATAAAGAATAAAAAAATAGGGCTGGGGGTATAGCTCGGAGATAGATGCCCCTGGGTTCAATCCCCAGTACCGAAAAAAAAAAAAAAGAAAGAAAGAAACAGGGTCTAACTAGGTTGCTGAGGGCCTCACTAAATTGCTGAGACTGTCTTTGAACTTTTAATCCTCCTGTCTCAGCCTCTCAAGTACTAAGTTTGCAAGTGTGCACCACCATGCCTGACCCTGTTGTCTCTTTATAGTTATGCAATTCTGTTACTTTTTTAAATCTTTTTTTGCTGGAAGTGGTGGTGCATGCCTGTATTCCTAGTACTAGGGAGGCTGAGACAGGAGGATAATCGGTTTGAGGCCAGCCTCAGAAAACTTAGTGAAGCTCTCAGTAACCTGGTGAGATTCCTTCATTTAAAGAAATAAACTGGGCATGTTGGCTCACACCTGTAATCCCAGTACTTGGGAGGCTAAGACCAGAGATTCCAGGTTTGAGGCTAGCCTTAGCAAGTAGTGAGACTCTTTTCAACCTAGCCAGACTCTGTTTCAAAATAAAAATAAAATAGGGCTAGGGGGTGTAGCTCAGAGGTAGAATTCCTTTGGGTTCCATCCCTAGTACCAGAAAAAAAAAAAGTCTTGTTTCACTTTTGTTTCCTCTGTCCTAAGTTAGCAGTTGTTGATCTTCCCTACATAAGACATTGGGAAGGACTTCAAAGAAAAGAAATCCATCCTGAAAACCCAATGGAGAGGTAAGAGACACGGGTGCAATGATTCAAACAGCAGTGATGTGAGGCTCCTGACCCTAAGGTCCCAAGTGTGGTGATATTTTCTCAGTTCTGCTTCCATTTTTACTCTAATTTTGTCTTCTTCTGAAATCTTAGCTACACTCTAAGACCCTTCAATCCTGCTTAAATTTCATCCCAACCTGACGACTTCAACAGGACCTTTGCAAAGCATTGAGTCTTTCTTGGGAGAAAAAGTTTTAAAACCCCTGGTGTACAAGAGGTATAGGAGTCAGAGTTCTGACTTCACCGTTAGGTGACTTACTTAACCCTTCTAAGCTTCCATTTCCTTGCCTGTAAAGTAATGGTAATGATAATGATGGGATAAAGACAAATAAATGGGACGCAAGACTAGAGAGCTCTTCTGAGGAACACGTGGGACCTTTCACGGGAAGGAAGCACTTGGTGCGATAGCAAAAAATTAGTTAGCACAGTGTATATTATTTTTCTTCCTTTTTCGATTATTGAGGTCAATGACTTTTGCTTTTCAAATATACTTTTGTTGGTGTGCTATAATCATACATCATAATGAGGTTCAGTGCAACAGGGATGTGCAGGCACACAGCCCTTGGTGAGCTTCCTGGCCCCCTGCTCACTCTCCTTCCCTCTACACCATATTGAGATTGGTGTTGATAACTTTCTATTTGCACATCATGGCAATGGAAACGTTTCTCTTGGAAACGTTTATTCATTTTCTACTGTCAGAACTTTAATCAAGCAGTACCTATTTGCCTCTTTTTTTTTTTTTTCTATTTTCCTTGTTGTTGTTTTTTTTTTGCGGTACTGGGGGCTGAACTCAGGGGCATTCTACCTCCGAGCTATACCCCCAGCCCTATTTTTTATTCTTTATTTTGAAACCGAGTCTCACTAAGTTGCGGAGTGGCTCACTAGGTAGCTGAGGCTGGCCGTGAACCCGGATCCTCCGGTCTCAGCCTCCCGAATGCTGGGATTACAAGCGTGCACCACCACGCCTGGCTATCTATTTTCCTTGTTAAACCCTACTTTTTTATGGGATAACTTCTTCAGAAACATTATTATTTTTTATACATTTTGGAGATTTGAATTTTATTCTTATGGCCCTTATTTCTGTTTTGTCTTGGTGTTAGTGTGTTTCTGACTCACCACTATCCTGCTGTTTGTGTGTGTGTGTGTGTGTGTGTGTGTGTGTGTGTGTGTGTGTGTGTGTGTTGGGGGACTAGAGGGATTTGTTTGTATTTGATGTATTTTTGCCCATTTCAGGCAGGTTAGTATCCATGTACACAGTATTAGAAGCTTCATCTGAAATGCCCTGTGTACATTGAGGTTGAGAGCTCATGTTTTTAGAGAGCGATGTGGAGATTGCTGTCCAGTCTCCGAAATTATTCCCAGGCTGCTGGGATTAGAAGAGTGGCTACCAGGCAATTTTTAACCTTTGAGGATGTGCCTGGAATGGAGAAGCCCAGCCAAGGAGGAAACAACATGTGCCTCACGAATTTTCTTTTTTATTAATAATGACTCAGGGAGAAGACAGGTAGTCGTAAATATGCAGACCAACCAGCAAAATTCCTAATACAGAAAGTAAACATCAGAGGTTCCTTTAAAGGAGAATTTAAAACACAAGGAAATTCCCAGAGGGCTAGTAACAAAATTGAAATACCAGGAGGACAGTGAGGTGTGGGATGGTTAAAGAGTGAGTTGTGTCACCTACAGAATCCCCGGAACACATAGACTTCCGGAGACAGAATGGCCAAAGGAAAGAGTTTACTAGAGTGTTCCTAAGGAAAGGTCTCTAGAAAAAGATTTCTGTAAAATTCAGTAAAGCTAGGCATGGTGGCAAATGTTTGTAATCCCAGGAGGCTGAGCTAGAAGAATGCAGGTTTGAGGACAACCTAGAAAGACTCATAGCAACCTAGTGAGACCCTGTTTCAAATGAAAAAATAAAAAGGGACTGGGGTGTAACTCAGAGGTAAAGTGTCCCTGAGTGCAACCCCCTAGTACCACAAATAATAAAAATAAAAAGGGCTGGGCATGTAGTTCAGATGTAGGATGCCCCTGGGTTCAATCCCCAGTAAAACACACACACACACACACACACACACACACACACACACACACACACACACACACACTCTTTCCAGATCCCTCCTGACCTCTTAGGGCTTTTGGATGTGTTCAGCTGCAACCACTTGATGGTAAGCAGAGGTGAAAGTGAATAGAACCTGTTCCTAAGGGCTGCTCACTTAAGCTTCATTACAAGTTTTTCTTCTAAAAGAAGGTTCTCAAAATGGTATATGGTTCAGGCCCCTCAACATTGACATCAATGCCCAGCGGTCAGTTGTAGAAGCACCTTTGAATAAGCTCAAGTAACTCCTCTCTCTTGGGGTCTCTCCCTTCTTGCTTCCACTCTTCTCACCGTGTCTCCACTACTTCCCTAATTTCTCTCCAGAAATTCTCTGTGCCGACTCATGGCTTCCTGGCCCTCCCCAATCTTTGGCTTGCATGTAGTTTTGGCTGGCATTGGGATGGAGTCTGGCTCAGGCTCTATATGAACTTGCAGACCAACCCCTGCAGGCGAGTGTCTGGCTCCTGTCCTTCTTCCCCAGGTCTGAGTTCCCTGGAGAGGGGCCTGATGGTCCAGCTGGAGTTGGAGTCCTTTGTCACCGATCCAGTCAGCACTGGCTGGGCAGATGGAGGGGTTCTGTCCTGGAGTGGAGGCAAATCCTGCAAGGAAGAGTGAGTGAGGAGCAGTGGATGTCTTGTCTCCTGGATTCAAGAAGGAAGTTGACTCAGTGTTTTCAGTCAACTTAAGATACACTAATAACAGGGAGGGAGATGGCAAGTGTCTTGCTTTCTCATTATGATTCACACATGGTTTTTCTGCTGTCTGTCTCCATATATATATATATTTTAGTATTTGCTAAATCTCTCAGCAAACAGCTTTCAAAAAACTTTTTATTATTTTTATTTTTCTGGTACTCAGGATAAAATCCAGGTTCATTTTACCTCCAAGCTACACCTCCAACCCTTTTTATTTTTTATTTAGAAACAGGATTTAAGCTGGGCGTGGTGGCGCACGCTTGTAATTCCAGCATTTGGGAGGCTGAGACCAGAGGATCCGGGTTCGCGGCCAGCCTCAGCTACCTAGTGAGGCACTCTGCAACTTAGTGAGACTCGGTTTCAAAATAAAGAATAAAAAATAGGGCTGGGGGTGTAGCTCGGAGGTAGAATGCCCCTGAGTTCAATCTCCAGTACCGCAAAAAAAAAAAAAAAGAAACAGGATTTAGCTAAGTTGCTAAGGGTATAACTAAGTTGCTGGGGCTGGCCTTGAGCCTGCGAACCTCCTGTCTCAGCCTCCCAAGTACTGGGATTCCAGGCATGTAATCCCATGCTTGCCTTCAAAAGACTTTGATTTAAATTGGAGGATGGCTCATAAGCTCATTCTGATGTTTTACTGTCCCTATCATTAAGAGGTTCACCTAGTGACTCCATTGGGCTAGAGGAAAAAACCTAGCCAATGCCTTTTACACATCTAAAGACAGTACACTTCTTTGTTTTTCTCTAAGCTGAATACCTTCGCACTGTTATTTATGGGAACATTGACAAAAAGAAGAAATGATATTATTTTTCTGGGAAACAAACTAAAAACTGGAAGCAACTTATGACAGACTAATTGACTGTGTTGATACTGTGTGTGTAAACAACTGTATAAGGCATAAAGGATGAATTTCTTAGCAAGCAGTAATGCCTTTGAGATGTTAGATGGAGCTTCTAAGAAAAATGGGCTTTGTTTTCATTTCCTTGCTTGAATGTCCAAACATATAGCCACATAGCGTCTATAATCTTTCCAAGCCCTTAAATGTTAATCTTTATGAGCAAATTACCAGATAACTGAACCTGAACAAGGTCAAAAAAGTCTGTTTCTTAGAAGAGAAGAAACACTGTCCTAACACCATAAACCACACCACTTTATAAATAAGTATCTCTTTGATCGAGTTGCCTTTTTGCAATAATAATTCCTAAAATTTACACTTTTAGAATCCTGTTTATGCATGTGATTGTATAATACTTTTTTTTTTCCTTAAACACAATACATTTTACTGAAAAGACTCCAAAGGGCTTAGAGACTGGAAATTTTAGCTGCTAAGAAAGCCAACTAGAAAACGTTCTGAAAAATAATTTAAAAAAATTTTTTTAAATAACTTGTGGCCTTAGATAAGGGGGGAGGGGGAGGGATTACCACCTCATCTTAAGACTCAAACATCAAAACTGTGTCTAAATCCCGCTGCCTAACTCATAAAACCTTGTATCTAACATATCACTTTGCTATTTGCTTTAATTTTACTTATGGTGTTTGGGGTGGGGGTACTAGGGATTAAACGCAGTGGCATCCTGCCTCTGAGCTATACCCCCAGCCAAATTTTATTTTTTATTTTGGAACAGGTTCTCACTAAGTTGCTGAGGGCCTTGCTAAACTGAGGCTGGCCTGCAATCCTCCTGCTTCAGCCTCCCAAGTACTGGGATTACAGTCAGGTGCCACCATGCCCAGCTTTCTGTACAGCGTTTTTATCCCTGTAGCCTTTCCTTTGGCCTCTGTTCCTGCCTCCACTCACACTGGCCTTGTCTATGTCTTGAGAATGCTGCTTCCAATGCTACTAATGCTAGTTGGTCCTCTGTGCTATTACATTTCTCTTTGTAATCAGTCAAGTGATAATGGACCATCAGTATTACTCAGGTACAAAGCTTCCGTACGCACATATATCATAAATTATTGAATACTGTCTTAGCAGCCTTACTAATTTAATGCCAACACCAAAGTCCCAAATTCTTTCCCCAGCAACATTTGCTTACTAAGAAAATCTGGGTCAGCACAAGACCTTGGGTAAGCTGCTTATCTTTCCTTTATCTGAGTTTTTTCCCCTGAAGTATTCACCTCATTGTTTGCAAAAATAACCTGATATTCTCATAAGGTAACATTTATTAAATATTAAAATGTTAATAGTAACCAAAGCATGAATGAATTTGATTTTTGAAGCCATGCAGAATAATTTGAAATTGCTTGTTTCTATTAATAATATCAATATATAAAATTTAATTTCTCTCTCTCTCTCCCTCCCCCCCTCCCAAAAGTTTAGTAAAGTTTTTTCTTCACTTACTTATATTTGTGAAATTTGAATAATGAAATTTTTAGTGTGAGTTATATTGTTGTTGTTGTTTCAGACATTTGCTACCTTCAGTCATAGGATATATATATTCCAAGGAAATGGAAAAACTAGAGTCCCAAGAATTACTGGGTTTTTACAGTTGAAACAATATTTGAGTACTGTTTTAATTAGCAGCTAGTACTAAGTTCTGATACTTGGATAACTACCAACTTGGCTAGAACAGGAAATAGTTCCTGTTCTAGCCAAGTACAGTGGTGCATGCCTACAATCCCAGTACTTAAGAGGGTAAGATAGGAGGATGGTAGGTTTGAGAATAGCCTCAGCAACTTAGCAAGATCCTGTTTCAAAAATAAAATAGTGTTGGGGTATATCTAAGAGGTAGAAAGCCCTGTATTCAACCCCTAGTACAGGAAGGAAGGAAGGAAGGAAGGAAGGAAGGAAGGAAGGGAGGAAGGGAGGGAGGGAGGGAGGGATCCTTTTCTTTATCCATTAAACACTAGTTGAGAGCCTTCTTCCTTGGGTTCTGTGTTCCTTCGTTTGGTCCTTGTAGTATCTTTGCAGGTGGATATCATGATCCTCGATTTTCAGGTCATCAAATGAAGTCTAAAGTAGTGAGATAACTTCATTATGATGCTTAAAAGTTGCCTGTGGAAATCTGGACCTACATCCCAAATCCTCCAGATCTGAGTCTCAGGTTCTCTCCATACCATTGTATCTTCCCACTGCTTTTTGATGTTGACTATACAGACTCCATTGTCATTCAAGTAGGGATATTTCTAGAAGTCATCATGAAAATGTGCATTTAAAAGACAAAAATGGTATTGGCCAAAATGCAGAAAATTGATACTCAAAATACCTCATAGATACAATCTCTTTTACCCACTATAATGAAAGATACTAAGTAAATTCACAGATTCAGTCCACAATATTGAACTTGTCTCAGGGTCATGTAATGATGCTGTCACCACCTGACTCTCTGTGAGATTTAGTGCATTATCTCTTTGACAGGCTAATCCCTTTGCTGAGTTCTTTTGATCATAAGGGATCCTGGACAGGATGTTTTGCCATCCAGAAAACCAGCACTACTGGGATGCCAGCTGGAGACTTGTCATGAAAGCTTGGCTCCAGTTCCAAAACCAACAGTGTGTTGAAATTAGGGCATATTATTTACATAGTTCCTGGCTACATACTTTTCAACTGACAGAGATTACTAATAATGTTTTCTATACATATGTACTCCTTGTCCTGGAAGATTCCAAACCATCACATCAGTGTGAAGCAGTCATTTAACTCCTTTATAGTTTTTTGGTGCATTGAAATCCTACATCGTGATGAAGTTCAGAGTGATAGACATACATGCACATAGCACTCCGTGAGCCCTCCCTCCACTCCCATCTCACTCTGTCACCCTCTTCATGCACAACATTGTGATTGGCATTGATAAATTTGTGTATGTACATCACGTCCATCAAACTGTTTCCCTCTTCGAGGCTCCCTCCCGACTCCTACCTCCCTTGTTAGGTCCCATCCATCACTCCACTAGGGTTTCTCCTCCTTTGTCTAGAGTCCCTCCTGTGTTCCAATGTCTCCCCAGCTTCCACATATGAGGGAAAACATCAGACTGTTCACTTTTTGTGACTAACTAATCTTACTTAGCATAATATTCTTTAGTTCCATCTATTTCCCTATAAGTGACATAATTTTGTTGTTCTTGATGGCTGAGTAGATTTCTATTGTGTTTATATCCCATAATTTTGTAATCCATCTATGGGTGCTTTTAAGTCCCTTGAATCTTTAATGCAGGGTGGTGGAAAGAGAAATTTTCTTTTTCTGCAAGTCAGGGCCACTGTACTCATCTCTCCGTGTCGATGTGATTTGTGGAGCTGGAGTGCATCCATCTAAAGTGAAAGGAT
Organism: Graphiurus murinus; assembly: GCA_004027655.1. Classification (NCBI taxonomy): domain Eukaryota; kingdom Metazoa; phylum Chordata; class Mammalia; order Rodentia; family Gliridae; genus Graphiurus; species Graphiurus murinus. The sequence continues at coordinate 2,592 of PVLC010002140.1, read as the reverse complement.
GCATGCTGGTGTTTGTCACCAGTGGTGAAACCAAATAAAAATTATCAGTTAAAGATCTAAACCCAGATATCCACTCCATTTCAGTCAGCGTTCTCACTGCCGCAACCCAAAACACCTGACCACCACAGCTTAGAGGAGGGAGGTTTATTTGAGCAAAATTCTGAAGATTTCAGGGGTCAGTCAATGACAGGCCAGTGAAATCTGCAGAGCGCAGGGCATGACACAGGGAGCAGAGAGCAAGCACGTGGGGGCTCTGCTCTCACATTATCGAGGACAGAAGCAAGAAAGCAATTCCAACCCTCATGGTTTAACTATATCAACTCTGAACATCAATACATGAGTCTTTCAGTGACATTCTATATCTAAACAATAGCACGCTCATTTAGTCACCGCCTTTAGTTGCTATCGTTAGCTGCCTGTGTCAACCTCCCTAGTAGACAGAGAACAACATTTTATTGAACATACACTATCTCTCGAAAGCTTTACATAACAGTCTTAATTATTTCAAAAGGACTTCAAAGTCGCTGTTATTAAGCCTATTTTATAAACATGAATAATAAGGCTTAGAAAAATTACATAACTTGGCCAGATATCACATAGTGTAAAGTGACAGTCAAAATCAAAGCCATGTCTGTCTGGTTTTGGAGTCTCCATGTCTACAACTTTATTATGCCACCTTGGAATTTCCCCTCATGCTAATTTTAATTCCTTCCACCTTCTTCATTTCAGCTGTCTCCCTCTTGGTTTTCCTCAGTGAGGATCTTAGTCTCATCAGTAAAATAAAGCCCGAAGAGAAGATTCAGATGTGTGTTAGAAGTTAGATACATAGAGCTGGGTGCAGCAGCAGATTCCTATAATCCCAGTACTTGGAAGGCTGAGACAGGAGGATAGAGAGTTCAAGGCCAGCATCGGCAATTTAGCAAGAAATTTTTTCAAAATAAAAATAATAGGGCTGGGAGTGTATCTCAGAGGCAGAAAACCTCTGGGTTCAATCCTCAGTACCATAACAAAAAAAGTTAGATGCATAGTTCTGTCTGCAAATCACACAGGAATCAAACCCTGTAGTTCATTTTTTTTTTTTCTGTTAGTACTGGAGATTAAACCCGCCAGCCCTTTAGTGTTTGTCAATCCTTGCCCTACGGCCACATTGTCAAATAGTCAACTAATTTAAAAGCATGAAAAGAGCTTCAGAATTCAGACTGTGCCATGATCTTACAATTCTGTCTAAAGAACTTGAATTTCATTACCTCTACTATCAACATCCTCAGCACCTCTCAAGATATAATTAGAATATCCTTCCTTAATATGGAAAACTACATAAGCCTCTTTATTTTACCACCTCCTCTTTATCTGCATGAGCTCAAATTATTTGTTCCCAAAATATACTTAAATTTTTTTTCTGTCTAGCCTTTTATGAAACTATCCTAATCCATTAAGCTCTGGTACCGCTATTACTGAACAACACATAGATTGCATGTTACTTTAATAATTGAATGATAAATTCATGTGTGTACATGGACTTAAAGGAAAATAGTTTGAAATTATTATTTGCTTTGTGGAAGGAAATAAGTTACTAAACTAAACCCCAATCTAATTAAGTATATCTCACAAAATCAGCTTAGCTTTTGCTTTATCAGAGTTCCTCACAGCTTTCTTTATACTTTTTTTAAAAGTGATCTTAAGAAAATACAACTTGAGTTTGTTCTGTCTGCTAGTTATTTAATCTGAAATACTTGATACTTAAAGCTCAGATTGTCTCTTACCAGCCTAGTACAATTCTCTGCAGTCTTAGGGTGCTATAAACAAAACATAGAAATTTTTAGAACTAGAGAAATGAGAATCTCTCTTTGGAAGAACCAACCTGGACTAAAGCTGTGTTCCATTTAGCTATCTGAAGAAAAAATAAAGATAAATGGAAGTATGTTCCAAACAGCTAATAGAAAGATGAAGGGGAATAACTAAATAAAGAGGAATAATTGAAGACGCTCAAGATGCTCAACCAGAAGAAAGGAAATTGCAGAAGGAATTGAGTAATTGTTACCAAATAACTGGAGAAATCCTGTGTAGAAGAGCAGTTTAGACCTGTTGTTATTTGAGACTCTAAAGCAGAACCAGCACCAATCCATGGACTACCACACAGAGTTCCGTGGGCTGTGTCTTATGCAAGGACACCCAGCCAAGGAGGTAAATGGGCGGAAATTTTGCCCTTGCGCCTATGACCAAGCCCCGCTGCCTGGATTGGGCTGTGTGATATAGAGGCCCTGTTTTGAAATTGGTCTGTCTAGAGGGTCACCTTTTTTCTAATTTATAGAAAAGTACTTTGTGTGTTAATGTAGGTCCTGATTTCAAGTTCATATAATAAAAACATTTCTACTGGTCATTAGTGTTCTTCAAACACTAGTGATTTCTTGGACTTCTAAGGCCCAAGAAATTGAGTAACCACTAACAGAACTTTTATGTAATCATGATTGGATTAGCCGGAAGTAGTCTGAGAATGGACCAGCTTCAGTTTTGCCACTGGCGGCAGAGTGGGGAAGGAGGAGATGCAGAAGGGTGCCAAATGCCTTCAGTGAGTTCTGTGCTGAATGACGG
>PVLC010002139.1:6378-121588 GCA_004027655.1 Graphiurus murinus | reverse complement strand
TTTTTTTTGCGGTACTGGGGATTGAACTCAGGGGCATTCTACCTCCGAGCTATACCCCCAGCCCTATTTTTTATTCTTTATTTTGAAACCGAGTCTCACTAAGTTGCGGAGTGCCTCACTAGGTAGCTGAGGCTGGCTGCGAACCCGGATCCTCCAGTCTCAGCCTCCCGAATGCTGGGATTACAAGCGTGCGCCACCAGGCCCGGCGGGAAAATATTTCTATAAAAGCTAAATTGAATGATTAGGGAAGACTTGATACAGACAGTGCACTGTCAGATTAAGTGTGGGAGAGACAATTGTTAAGTCAGGGATTTTGTAAACATCTGTGAACACTCTGTCCTTAAATTTCTTCCAGAGTGTGTTCATTTCTAGGTGTATTTTTAAGGAATAATATCAGAATTGAGATTCATGCTCCAAGAAAAGACCCCAGTGGAGACTGACTGGCTGTTAAAGTTCAGTTCGGCCTTAAGTCTGTGTGGAGCAGGAAGAGGAAGAACAGTGCAGGCTGTGTGTCCTTCCTTCCAGTGACTCTGTGTTTTAACTGACTTAGTTAAAAATTGTCAGACCAAACTAATGGTGATCACATTGAGAGGCCGGCTCTGTCCACTCAGGTAAGCCAAGGAGGGACTTTCCAGCACTGCCTGGCTTGTGACTGTCAGTGTGCTCCGACTGTATACATTGGTGACACTCCTTATTCTTTAAATTATACATGTGTAGAAAATGACCAATGGCCATCTTGGAGGCTGGAGATGCTTTGTGGCATTAGTTGTCCTCTGCTTGAAGACAGCTAACTAGAGACAAAAATACCCCTCTCCCTGGAGAGGGGGATCCATGACCTAGGAGGGGCCCCTGCGGAGAGTATGGAGTCCCTGTCTGCACCACCAAGGCAGTTTCTCCAGGCTAAAAGTCAGACTCCACCAGGCTAAATAACTGTGTCTCTGTCTTCTGAAAGGTCACACTGGTTAATCTGAGTGTGGAAATAAGGTTAATCTGATTAACATTGTTTAAAAACCAAACAAAAACAAAGGCTAGGGGGAATAAAAACCCTACTATTGAAAAATCTACATCTAACATAGTTCACCAGAAAGTTTGTGAGAATATACCAGAGGAAATGAAAACTTTATACCTATTAAAAAAAAAAAAAAGAAATCGATTCCGTTGTCACTTTATTTCACTTAATTATTTCTAAATGGATGACTTAAACTGAATATTGTATTTCAGTTTGATGATGGAGGATTTCATTGATTTGTCTGTTGACATTAGTCAATGCACCTGTATAGACAAGGATATGTTCTGTTTATTTCTGACTAAGGGAAAGTAAACACCTTAGGTAATGAAACACATCCTATCTTAAATTATTTGGACTTATTCACTAATTTCAAATGGACAGATACCATGATTTCTATTTCCTTTTACAGTTTAAAAATTAGTATGTTAAACATAATACCCTAAAAAACAATTTAGAGGAAGGAAGCAAAATGATCAGATTGGATGAAAATTTATCTTTTATATACTTGATTTTTACCATGTGTGATTTAAAAAGAAGCTTGACTTCTCAGTTCAGTAATAAAAATAGAGAAATGAATTTAGATAAACAGCCAAGGTTTTCTGCTTATCTACTATAAAGGAGGTAATTTGGAGTTTGTGTTATTGGCTTTTAATTTTGGAATCCCAAATCTTCTTTGTAATTATTTTAAATAAACAAAAGATACTGTAACAGATCTAAGTGGAAAGCATGAATCTTTTTATATTGCTAATCTCTTTATACTAATGAAGAGAGTGCTGAATTGTAGCAGTTCTACCACATTTCCTTTATGAACAGTCTTCTGTAGTGGGTTTATTATTTGTGCTTTAATGCACATTGTTAATGCTTTTTGGGTGTGTAATGACAAATCTTGACTCTAATCTGGAAGTTCAGTACACTGTGTGATGGTTTGATATTTTACTAATGAATATGCTAGTGATAAAAACTTGCTTTTCTTTATTTAGGTATTTTTTTTTTGTTTGCAACCTTGAGAATATTTTTCAACTTTTTGATGTTTGTTTTCCATCCATGAAATTGTTTTGTACTAAATGATCCCGAAAGTCTCTTTAGCTCCAAGATTTGATGAAGCCAGGCAGTGGGTGTTCTTGGATGTTCTGGATTACTGTAAATTGTGTGTAGAACTTGAGAAACCAAGTGACTAGTCTTTCTTTCTTTCTTTCTTTCTAATATACAGTTGAGTTTTGAGACTTGTCATTGGTTTATGCTGACTCGATTATTTTTATCTATTTATACTTTGGCGAGTCAGAGCTTGTGTCCTTGAGTTAGGTTTGAATCCCAGCCTCTCCACTAAGTGGCCTTTTGATTTGGGCATGCTCCTTACCTCCTCTGTTCTTTACTTTTCTATCTGTAAGTTAGGAATTCTAATGATGTTTGCTTCTTAGTGTTGACGCAAGCATCCAGTGATGTAGTCTGTGTAAAACTCAGCACACAGCAGGAGTTCGGCAGAGGTTGACTTTTTGGATTGTTACCAGGACTTGCTTCTCATGACTGTAGGGAGCTCACACAAACATCCATCATTCCTTCTGTAAGTTGGTTTGAGTTCTTTGAGCCTGCCCACGGCACCTCGCCCTATAAGCTGGTCTATCTCTGGAACCAGCTTGGACTCTTTTCTCTTTTGGAGTTTACACGCAGGTATGGTGCCACTAGAGTTGCATTCATCCAGAGCCATCGACAGAATTCACACTTACTAGCCGTTGTTAATCTTGCCTGCTCATTTACTATTTGAAAAAAGAAGTGCTGTTTCAAACAAGATGATTAATTTTTTGTTTTGGTTTTTTATTTGCTTCACTTTTTTTGAACTGTTGGTTTTTCAGTACCCAACCCTTAGAGAAAACTGAATGGCCACTGGAGGATTGGTTGTTTCTTAGACATAGGGTTGCTGAGCATTCTCCTCATACTACTGACACCAAGGTGTCTTATTCTAGTGTGTATAAACACCCGTGCAGTGATTTGAGTCACACCTCTTACCTTTTAAAGACTGTGCGTGTTATTCTGTTACTGCGTGTGTAATTCCACATGGTATATGCTAGTATGGGAACAGCCTTTTAAAGACATGTTTATCTTTTAACACCATTCAGTGATTTGGGGGAAGCTACCTCATAGAACTTGGTCCATACACCTGTGTTTTCACTTTTCCTATCACTGGCTTATTTGTCTTACTTAGTCAAATATGTATAATAACCTTGTGGGGCCGGAAGCCGGCCCCAGGCCTATGGCTAGAAGGGGGCCCGGCTTTTGAATCAACAGCCTGGCACGCAGGCTGGTCTCTTGCCTCCTCTGCATCCTCTCCTGAGAACTGTGGCAGTAATCGGGAGTGTCTGGATGTGAGGGAGACCAGTGCTGTGTGCCAGGGTGCCAAAGGGCCTAGAGATAAAGGTTCACTGATGATGCAGATATTTTGGTATCTTTTAAACATTTTACTCCTCCCATTCTTAATTTAAGGATGTGCACGATAACCTAGAACCAACCAGCACCCCCTCCCCAAAAGAAAAGAATGTCTAGAACCAGGAATTAAAACAAAAACAAAAACAAAAACACCTGAGCATAAAGAGTTCAGGTTTTGTCCCAAGAGTTGCCACAAAGCATGTGATTGCCACCCAGGACATTCGGGGTCCACTTTCTCTGCCATCTTAACTCTGTTCTGACACATATGCCTGCAGAGTTCACAAAAAGGGCACTCCATTTCTCCATCTATAACTCCCTTTGGGTACCATTTTTACCCTCAGTCATAGAGCTGCTTTTCCTCAGGAAGTGGGAGCGGTGTTTCATCGAAATATCCACAAGGCCATTTTTCCTCCTTACCTCTTCCCTACCCTGAAGTCCCCGGTATAAAGTGTGCAGAAGGTAGTAGCCAAATCATGGAACCAATCTGAGTGGTCATCAATAGATGAATGGATTAAAAATTATGGGATATATATATACACACAATGGAAATCTACTCAGCAATAAAGAAGAACAAAATTATGTTATTGCAGGAAAAGGGATGAACCTGGAGAACATTCTGCCAAGTGAGATTAGCCAGTCACAGAAAGAGAAGGGTCATATGTTTCCTCCCTTATGTGGAAGCGAGGGAGTAATCGGGATACAAGAGGGACTTTAGATAATGGAGGAGAAACCCAGGGGAGCAATGGAAGGGGCCTAAGGGGGCGATGGGAGGTGGGAGAGTCAATGAAAGAAACACTGGCCCTGAGGTTATGCACATATGTGAAATTACCAGTGCTGGTCTCAGTATCGTGCATGGGGAAGGGGTGCGTAGACGTCACCACTGCTGTGAGATTGCAATACACCAATACAAGTATTTTTTTTTTTTTTTTTTTAATAAAGTGTGCACACGGTTGAGAGCTAGGATTCTGGGCTTCCTCCTGTCAGCTAACCTCAAATGCAGCTTGTTCAGTTACAGGCACAGTTGTTTTTGTTTTAAAGGAAAATTGTTGTCTTTTCTCAAAGATGACAAGGGCGCACTTAACTAAGTTAATGAAAAACTGGCAATGGGAAACCACGAGCAGCTATTTGAACGTGGGTCCCCTTCCAGCAGTGTGGGCAGGGCTGGTGGGAGCCCTGTGGCAACTGTCGTCAAGTTGCTGGGTGCGCGGGCGTCCCCGGCGTGACACTAGTCATGACGGAGCGCCGTAGACGGTAATACAAAAATATCTGTCTTATATATTCCCAGTGCTCATGATGTTGAGTGGTTTGAGGTTTGGGAAAGTATACAAAGAATAACATATATGTTTGGAACCAAGCACTTAAAAAATATTTAATACATTTTGGAAAGAGGTCTCTGCTTTTCTATTAAGGAAATCAAGGTGTTTTCAGTTAAGTGTCCTTTTAATATAATTACAGTTTGCCTGTGTGGGAGGGGGAGAGAATCTCACTTACATTCTCAAGACAGTTTGGGTTTTAAATCATAACTGGAAACATACACAGGACTCACCAATGGAGATGTGTTTTCACCAGACACGTGGTCATCAGCTTCAGTAAGCCGTTCTATGGGACAGAACATCAAATTTTAGTGAAGGGTACTTGGCATTTTTTTTTAGTAGGTTATATAAGTAATGACATCCATTTTTAAACAAGCAGAGGAACACACATTCCAGGAATAAAAATATGTAAAAGATACCAAAAGAGATGTATCACCAGAGAACCTGTATCTCTAGACCTTTCGACGCCCTGGTGCCCAGTGCTGACAAGGACAGGGCTCTGGCTCAGTGTGCAGAGGGCAGGCGGTGTAGACTCGGGCTGCCCAGGGTCAAGTCCTTCGAGTGAATGGGGCACCTTCTTCCCCACTCTGTGCCCCGGTGGGAACTGAGCCGCCAGGTGGGTGTCCAGATGGTTTAGTGAAGTCTATAAAGAGCCGAGGGTGATGTCTGGCATGGAGTAAGTGTCTGATGATTGGAATGATTTTTATAATTTTCTTATGAAACCACAGCGGCCCACATAGAAGGCTGATATTAAGACCACAGAAGCATCGCTGCATTGATCTGCTGTCACCTAGTTGGAAAAAAAAATGTTTTAACTTTTTTAACAATGAACAGTTAAGTACTGAGCTGACTGACTCTGAGAGTCAGCTGAACCACAACGTTAGTATTACAAAAATGAATGAATGAACCAGAGTAGCTTGTAAGGGCAAAGAAGACCTCAGTCAAGGCTGGAAGGGCAGGGGGCAGAGAGCAGAAACGAGCAGGTGCTGGGGGCAAGGGCAGTGGACACAGCTGCACTGGCACCTGCTGCTGCCCCACAGCACCCAGGCTGCCCCGCAGGTTCAGCCAGGCTTCAAACTGGGTCCCCAGTGGACTCCATGGCCCTGCCCACTCAGCCCATTGGGCATTAGATAGAAGATCGTTACTGATGAAACACCACGGGTTGTGATTTCCAAAGGCCAGTGCCTGAGATGATACAATCCTATAGAGAAGCCGGGGTCTGTTGGAGTAGGATCCTTGTTGGATTGGCAGTGCTGATAGCAGTGTGGGTTCTTCTGGGGTATTAGCGATGCTCTTTTCCTGGAGGGATAGCTGCTTTCCCAGGGAAGCTCTTGCTTGGTGCCTTCTTCTTTCCTTCATGCGTTTAACACAAAGTCTTACAGTTTCTGGTGTGGTAGAGGTGAAGAGACTTGGCCCAGGGTGAAATCAGGCAGCTCAGAGTTTGTATGAAGAGGCCCGTTGTGTGATGTGACATTGGGGAGCGCGTGTTTAAATGGAAAGCTCCACCAGGATTTCAGCAGAGCCAGGCAGATGAAAATCAAGTTGAGGGCCAAGAGCATTGTGTGTACGGGGTGGAGAGGGATGTGGACTATTTGTTTTCTTTTCCTATAATTTCTTTTGTTTGTTTTCACTTGCCCTGCAAGGACAATTGTGCTCCCCAGCCATGCTTTTGCTATTTAAAATGCTTATCCACAAGTCTGGGGTGGGGTCTTCAGTCCCTCATTTTAGTGTTTAAACAAGACTTGTACTAAGTGTCAGACACCGTGGGAATGCTGTCCCAAACTGTCCCAATTGGATGGTGCAGTCAATCCTTGAGGCCGTTTCTTGCTGTGGTCCTCAGAGGCCTCTGGCTGCGGGTGGATTCCCAGTTACAGTGGTGTGTCTTTACTACTACCTACCTGCGCGAGGCTGAGCTGCCTCCATGGACTGAGTGCCCTCCCAGGGTCATCTGGTGCTATGTGGCTGGGTCTGTTCCTGTGGCAGTGACAGGCCACTTGCATTGGGTCATCTAGAGCACTGGTGCACATGCAGCATGCTGAGCCTCCGGGATAGACTATTCTTAGGACTCCGTCTACGTGAGGGCTATCCTTGAAGAACCATTTGTGTAGGAGGCAAAACAGATTCATGTTTTCCAAGCAGTAGGTTGTGACCAGTACAGAGAGAGAGAGAGAGAGATCGATCTTGACTAGAGGAATACAGAAGATATCATTCATCGCACATTCCATGAGCGGTTTTTGTGAGACTCTGAAGTCATTGTATGCCGTGTTTGTGTGCATGGTATGTGTGTGTATCCTTCATATGTTCATATATTGTGTTGCATTGTGAACAGTATTTCTTACAGTGGACTAAGGTCCAGAAAGTTTGAAAGCCAGTAGGATAGATGCTATCTCTGAGTTGCTTTGCATCTTTGCCTGTCCTTGTTGTTTGGACTCCTTAGCTGAGCCTCAGCCAGTAAATCATCTACTCTGAGATGAACACTGAGAATGAATGAAACTAGGAAGCTTAATCTGCCTGTAGCAGTGGGTCACTAGCTTAGGCAGGTCTTGGAACCTCTTGTTGTTCCACTCCATACTTTTCTCAGTGTCATTGGGACAGAGCTTGGGAACTTCAATTTTGAACAACAAAATCTATACGATTCTAATGCAAGTGTTTTTGGGATCACTTTTAAGAAATACTGGTCTACCCTGTGCAGGCACTCTACACGTTAAATCTTTAACCTTGTAACAAGTCTATGAGGTGATTCATACTCCCACCCCATCCCATTTTATAAATAAGGACACTGAAGCCCTAGTTGGTTCCGAGATATTTGGGGAGGATCTGGATTCAAGCCAGGTCAGTATTCCTCTAACCCTTCTTCCTTGGAGAGAGTCAGATGATGTGGGTTGTAAAAGATATGAACTCATTCCTGACTGAGGAGTTTTCCTAACTGGGGAAAAAAAAAATGAGATTGTTAAAGTGGCAAGTTTAGATACTTTAGACATGAAGTTTTTTTTTCATAGGAGGAAGTATTGTGACTGTTGCTCGTGGGACTGCCTTTGAGACCTACACTCTCCATGAGTGTACCCGGAGATGAGGAAAGTGAGAGGACAGGTGGCCCATGTCCCCACTGCATGAGAGTGTTAGTTCTAGCTCTGTCCCCAACTTTGGGGTCTTAGGTAGTGGCTTCAGTCTTTGGGCCCCCGCTGCTTCCTTTATAACATGAGAAGCTTCTGTGACAGCATGTATCCCTGAGAGTTCTTCAAGATCTAACATTCTGTGATTTTATCTTTTGGGAAAGTAGTAGTTTCTGTCTCATAACTAGACAGAGTTGCTGAATGGCTCAGGTAAATGTTTGCAAATCTTTTAAGCTCCTCTAGGAGAACAGTGTAAACAGAATCCTACACTGACACCCTGCAGTTTGGTTCAGATTTTGTGGAGGACACCCCCAAGCCTCCACCAGAACTTTCAGAGCTCCTTCCTGGAGTAAGCCCTGCTTTATATTAAGAGGCTGGTATAAATTGCATTATAGCCATTTCCTGGGTCTCCTGTTCATGGGGGGAGGCTTGGAACAGCGAGACCAAGCAAGGACCCTAGTTAATTTTATTATGTAAAGAAAAGGAGAATGATTTTCTTTTCAAAACTAAGCAACCCCTTCTGACAGTGTGTAGGCGGGACGTCGTGCCCAGTGGGCTTTGTGAGAACAGGAGGAAGTCACGTTTCCTGGAAGCTGGATGGGTAGGGTAGTGTTCACCTGTGCATTCTGTGGCCCCAAAGAGGCACATTGTTTTTAATTTGAAGCTTATCATCTCACTGGCTCATGGCCTTCCTTCTCTTTTTAAATGGGTAACATTTTATGTTTAAATTCCCTTCTATTTTAATCTTAACCTAAGTTGGATTGTAGAGGTGCATGTCCTCTTAATGTATTTCACAAGTATTTAGTGCTTAATATCCTCAAACCCTGGACTTGGATACATACGTGATTAACTTAACCTATATTTGGCCTGAAAGTAGTATTAATAGTGAGATAAATGGTTCATAAGCAGAATGCAGCCGTACCTTTTGATGTACCACTGAATCATATCTGTATTTTGAAAATTTGCATGTTTAATTTTATTTAAGATTTATGTTGTTTGCCTATATTTCATTTCTTGAGTTTTTTTTTTTTTTTTTAATGGAAGAAGCACTTTGTTTTGTTTTCAGAAAGTATGTGACGCTTTCAAAATCCTACATCACCAGGTTAACCGTTTACATATTTTTTGTTTTAAGCAGAAATTCAGAAATTCTACGACTTGTTCTTTTTATAATTTTTAAGATGGACCAGAGTGTAAGTTATACTAGAAAGTCACAAGCTAGTCTAAGATTTCACATTATTCCTGGACTAATAAGGAAGAACTCTTGGTCGAGGAGACATAGCTAAGTTAGCTCTGGTCTTTTGCTGAAGGTGGAATAGGTGAGGGAGGAATGCACTAATAAACATTACACAAACGGAGACAGCCTGTAAGTGTAACGCATGATGTCCGTCTGTCTGTCCCTGTCTCTCTGTCTCTCTCCATCTCCATCTCCGTCTGGCATTTTGACTGCATACAGTCTTTAAAGGATAGAGTGTAAGCTTGGAAGGATGGTTAGTTGTTTGCTTTTATGAATGAGTAAGCAGGTTGATCCTAAATTGCTAGCAGGCAAGATAAAGCAAATATTTATGAACAGAACTTTGTGGAAAAGGCAGAGTGGAAGGATTCAGTAGCTAAAGTGTGTTTTCTTTGCCAACATGATTATCTTTTAGTTGTTTGGGGGGACTTAACCCTAACAGGGGATCAGGAACAGAAACAGAATTCATGAACATGAAAGAATAATGAAGCCGGGTGTGGTGGTGCACGCTGTAATCCCAGTACTTGGGAGGCTGAGACAGGAGGATCACAGGTTTGAGGACAGCCTCAGCAAGTAGTGAGACTTTCATCAACTTAGTGAGACCTAAGGTAGAATGCTTCTGGTTCAATGTCCAGTACCACAAAAAAAAAAAAAAAAGAAAAAAAGAAAAAGAAAAAGAAAGAAAGAAAGAAAAAATAATGAACTGAAAAATAGGTTGTATTGCCATTTTTTTTTGTGGTGCTGAGGATTGAACCCCAGGGGTGTTCTGCCTCCAAGCTACACTCCAGGCTGGCTTTGAACCTGTGATCCTCTTGTCTCATTGTCCTAAGTACTCGGATTATAGGCGTTGTGCCACCATATCCAGCCTGCCAGAGAAAAAGGTAGGATACCAAAATGTTGAAAAAAAAATATATGTACAAACATATAAATTTATATGAGCTTATGTTAAATATATAATACATATTTTTAATATTATTTGTAAAAACTAAAGGCTCTTGGTCATTGAATGCTTAAACTCTTTGAGTCACAGCACTGTAGTTGAACATTGTCCTGAAGCTTGGTGCAAAGTGGCCTCCTGAGTTGCCTGGGTGACCAGGCGTCCTGCAGTGCCTCCACTCTCAGGGGAGGCATGAGGACTGCGCTTCCTTCTGGAAGTCAGGCAGAAGGGACTGAAGCTCTCCTACTCCCTGGTGTTAAGCATGGCCCTGTGCCTAACATAGGAGTCGGGGAGAAGGGACACAGTGGCAAAGATATGTGTCCTCACGATGGACAAAAATATGATAGCAGAGCTTTCAGTAAATGCACAGTCTTGGGATATGAAGAATTGAGGCCCAGGAGGCCGCTTTGGGAACACGTGCGGAAACAGGAAAATCCTGTGTTATTTTAAGAACTCAGTTTGCCGGTGGCCAGGTTCGCTTGGTTCTGCTCTCCTCCGTCCTCGGTCTCCCAGGCATTTGGTCATTCCACTCTTTAGCCTGCAGGAAGTGCATGGATGCCAACAGCTCATACTGTGTCACAAATGTTAAGGGCACCAATTCTGAGATCACCGCTTGGAAGGTTCAAAAGAGAGAGTGCAGAAGCAATACACTGTAGACATTTGCAAGGAGCGCAGGGATGGCCTTCCGTGCCACGCCAGATCGAAGCCCCGGGGAGATGGTTGCTTATGCTGTGACCCTTGGTGCCTGTTGGGCTGCCTCACCGTGGTTGTAGAATTGAAGATCTGACTAGTGGCATGCTCCGGTTTTTTATTTAGTGAAGTCGGTGGGGGAATTCCTTCTCAGTATCTCTGGTGTTCTCAGGACTGGGTTTCTCTAAGCTCTGTAGGAAATGACAAATCAAGATACCACCTTTGAGGAGTATTGTTGGGAAGAAGACCTGTGCATACGCGCTTCATCCAGAGCCCAGTGTTTCTGCTGAGCTGAAGTCTGCAGGCTGTGTCACATGAGATCTGTTGGAATGGTATCCGGAGGGTGTGTTTTAAGCCGTCTTGTGAAGATTCTAACTCTTAAATTGCTTATTCATTTAAATATGAATTTTGGTGAAGTAATTCTAGCTTTGATCCTCAGTTCCAGTGGAAAGGGTATGAGAATAAAGTTAGTTTTTCTGCACAATGGAAACTTTTTTACAATGGAATAAGTGAGCTTAGTTTTGCTAACAGCATACTTGTTATATATGCAGTTCACAGTAAGTACACATCATCATTAGTAGTTAACCAAGTATTCCGTAACAGGCCCTTAAGCATCTGTATCTGAGCTCTCGTGGAGTTCTGTGGGGGCCTGAAGCTGTGTGGGGACAGGTCAGCGGCTGGGCCCATGCAGGGGTTCCAAATGGAGCAAGCCACACCCCCATTATAGGAAAAAGGGGGAAACATTTTGTTTTAATCACCGTCTATTAGTTTTGTTTTTGCAGTACTAGGGATGGAACCCAGGGACATTCTACCACTGAGCTACACCCCCAGCCCTATTTTATTCTTTATTTTGAAATAGGGTCTCACCAAGTTGCGGAGGACCTCACTAAGTAACTGAGGCTGTCCTCGAACCCGAGGTCCTCCTGTCTCAGCCCCCTAAGTACTGGGATTACAAGAGTGTGCCACCACGCCCAGCTTGCCTATTAGATTTGAGGGGAGAGGAATTGTGTTTGCATGCTTTAAAGTAGTGTTCTGCACCAAGAGCTTTAATTCTGATATATTGTGCGGGCATATCAGGGACAGAGAGCCTTTCAGTGACAAGGAGAAAAACCATCCATTGTTCGAGCCCTTATTTCCTGCTAGGTGTTCCTGACGTTCCAAACTGGAATGGTAGCTGAAGCTATTTTTGAAGTGGACAAAATGATCTGCAGCCCTGAGCACGTGAGCCTGTGATTGACAAAAGTATGTCAGGCCTTTCAGAGTGCATGTTGGGAATCAGGGACAAATGGCCTGGGAATGTCGGAGAGAAGGCGCACAGCATAACTTGAGCAGCACATGACCGCTAATCCTGGGCTCGGGAGCAGCCAGGACTGGGAAACCCCTCCGGGTCGTCCGGCTCATCCTTTGCGGTCAGGTGGACTTCTAGGCGTGGGAGAGTACCGCCACAAAGGTTGTGTGTGGACTTGAACAGGTAATTTGCATGAGCACACATCACAGCATTTTGAGTGTGTACTTTAGAATGAAATTGGTCTCTTATCTCATTTATTACCCCTTGTACTGATAGAACTGTTTTGACTTCAAAGGGACTTACTTGGTAGGAAAAAAAAAAGCTTTCTCTCTTATTAAGCTTGTTTGAATATATCACATCATAATTGATGGGATTAAATCATTCTAATTGTAGGCTCTGACAAATCAGATTTACACAGAAAATCCTAGGTATGAGTTCATAAAATGAGGGAGACTAAAATTCAGGAGAATTTAAAGAAGCTCATACTCTCTTGCTTATCTCAGACATCATTATATTCAAATTTGTAATTGATTATGACTGGTTGTATATTTAAAATATAAATACAGTTAAGATAAAACTTAAACACACCCAGATTTGCTAAATCTAGAACTGGAGTTAGCAAGCTTTTTTTGTAAATGTCCAGATAATAAATATTTTAGTCTTTGTGGGCTGTACATTTGCTGTCCAGCTACTCAGCTCTGCAGGCATAGCATGAAAACAGCCCTGCGGGGACAGTACAGAGAAAGAATGGACTAGGCCACATCCCTGACGCTTGATTTACAAAATAGGGCAGCGTGGGCGTGGCCTCCAGGCCCTACCTTGCGGAGATGAGGGGGGGTTGTTTTTTTTTTTTTTGTACTGGGAGTTAAGCATTCAGGGGTACTTTAACAGTAAACTACATCCCCAGCCTTTTTTGTTTTTATTTTGAGACAGGGTCTCACTAAGTTGTCTGGGCTGGCCTTGAACTTGAGGTCCTCCTGCATCAGGCTTCTGAGTTGCTGCTGGTATTACAGGCATGTACCCCTGCGTTCTTCCCTCACCACCACTTACTATTTTGAATGAAGTGAAAGTGTAAAATATCAGCAGTTTCTAGACTTTATCCCAGAAGTTTAGTAGGCTGGGATTATGTAATGTGACCCCCTTGGAATAGTCTGGGTAATGTTGCTCCCATCCTTCTGACAGGTTTCTATGTAAGTATCTATAGGGAGACTATATTTGAGGATGGATTCTTTCTTTTTCTTTACAGTAGTGGTACTTCTTTCAGAACCAATAGTGGTACTTCTTTCAGACCCAGATCTCCTATTTATTTATTTTTTTTATTCTTTATTTTGAAACCAGGTCTCACTAAGTTGCGGAGTGCCTCACTAGGTAGCTGAGGCTGGCCGCGAACCCGGATTCTCTGGTCTCAGCCTCCCGAATGCTGGGATTACAAACGTGCGCCACCACGCCCGGCTCAGATCTCCTATTTATAACATACTGTGCAATGCTTGTTGTACTATTCTGAAATATAATTAACACACACTAGAAAAATGAAAATGCAGAAATAACAGAAGACATGAAAGGAAATGTCATTTATGAACATTTACTGAGATTTGTGAATGCTTAGGCATGACTGTATACAGAACAGCACTACTGGAAGCACTAGTCCCCTGTGAGAACATAATCTGCACATCTCTAGCCGCTACCTTCACCGAGAGTCTTGCTAAGTGGGAAGGCAGCTGAGTTGAGGAGGTGCAGACACCTTCTCTAAGCTCTGGGATGTACTAACAGATTTGTGGACTTGCAGCCAGACTGCAGAGCACCCTTCTAGAGAGAGTACTCCTCTAACTAGAAGATGTAAGGTTTTCAGCCACTTGCACCCTTGCCTACGACACCCCTGACTGGGAGACCCACGATTCACAGCTGCAGATGTGTCCCACTGGTGACTTAGATAGCGTGAACCATGGTGCCATTGCTGATAGGATTTTCTCAAGTGGTGACCCATGCTTGCTAAATTTCCAAGTCAAAGTAGAGCCTCCCTCCATTTGTGTAAATAGTTGATCTCCTGAAAAATGTGGTATATAAAAATTACGCCAAAAATGGTTTTTATTTCTGCATAGAATGAAGATTCGAAGCTCAGAATTTTGACTTACTTTTCAGAGTGTCTAGGAAAATACTGGAAAGACAGACAAGTTGCTTAACAAGGATGTGTGTGTTGGTTGGTGGTGACCTGGTTCTCCCATTATTGTGACAACTGCAGATGTCCCCACAGATTTCCAGGTGTAAAATAGAACAAAGGAGCATGTAGGCGAGGACCCTAAAGCAAGTTAATCACACGGTTAATGTCAGCTCTCGCTGCTGATGAACCGCAGAGGTAAAACGCAGTATAAGCTCTGCCTGTGCTTCTTCAGTATTTGAGTTTATTTCTCGAACCTTTCTCTTTATTTTTTTCTCTTCTTTTTTTCCATCTTTTCCTGTTTGTCTTCTCCATTATTGCCCCATTTTATCTGAGGCAGTAATATTATTGTATTGTTCTCCAGGGTAAACTTTCTCATTTCTACTTTCCAACATACTAGTGAGTCTTAAGGCAAGTCAAAAAGAATTTTTACTGATTGTGATTCAAGCACTGAAAGTTACAATGTATTTTCTTTGTATCACTAACTTGCCTGATTTTCCTCAGTGGTGCTTAGAGTTGCTTGAGGATTCAGTTCACCAGACAATATTTGCAATTTACTTGCCAAGGCCCTGTATGTATATTTACTTAGCCCAAGCTTGTAATCCCAGTACTTGGGAGGCTGAGACAAGAGGATCATAGGTTCATGGCCAGCCTCAGCTACTTAGTGAGGCCCTTTGCAACTTAGTGAGACCCGGTTTCAAAACAAAGAATAAAAAATAGAGCTGAGGGTGTAGATCAGAAGAAGGATGCCCCTGGATTCAATTCCAGTACTGCAAAAGAAAAAAAAAAAAAAAAAGTAAATGTTGGTTGTCACAAAGAAAGGAAAAAGAGAATTATTTCCCATGTTCACTATTGCTTGGTATTTCAACAGCATGAAAGTTTGTAACTTTGTTTCAGGAGCTCTCTGGCTCAGGTTGGGACCCTGTTGTAAGCAGGATTGCTGAACACGTCCATTTCTGAACAGCAGATCAACTGCATGAAGGCCCTCTGGAGGCCCTTGGGTGTGAGTCTCAACGCTTGTTTTGGAAGAGGGAGCAGTGCTGCTACTGTTTGTCTGAAACAGGAGGCAAGGTCATATTTTAAGAAGTAACTCTGGCCATTTTCAACAGATATTGCCAGTTGATGTTTATGGATTTCACAGTTGGGTAGGTAATGAGTTAGAAACACTGCTTTCTCAAACCAGAGTGTAGGAGCGTTTGCTGCTTGGACCCTCTAGGCTGTGAGTGAAGAGAGAAAACCTCTGTTTGGGTTAGGTGGAATGTCTGTTGCTAGCACCTGTTCCTGGGCTTGCCTGGTTCTGCTTGAGCACGTCTGTTTCTAGGGGTTTCTTCATCCCGTCCTCTAAACTAGAGGTGTAGAGCTGTTTATCCACTGCATTCTTACCTCTGTGAGTTTAATAATGTGGTTAGAGCATTAAAAAGACACGAATAAAATGTGTCACTATGACTCAGTTATTCCAGATTTTTATTGTGTGAAATGAAAGAAAGTTATTTATTTTATTGTAGACGCATAATAGGGATCCTTTTTGATCTTGGGAGCTTCTTGTACTTCCTTAGTGAGTCTTGTATAGGCATAATCCAGTGAATTATTATTTTTTTTGTTATTTTTCTCATGCTGTCAATTTGAGGGAAAAGATTGTTGAGGATCTACATGTGCAAGATCATTCAGGTAAAGATTGTGGCCAGTGGATAGTTGTTAGTCATGGAAAACACAAGGACAATTACAAGAGCAGCAACCTCCCCCGGTCCCCACGATAAAAGTATACATATGGTATCTCAGTTAGTCTGCCTGACAGGCCTTCACTGTCTGCCCCATTGGCTGGCATGGCAGGTAGGCAGGTAGCACATGAGGATGTAGAAGAAACATTACAGGTGCGGTGGCACACATCTGTAGTCTGATTACATGGGAGGCTGAGACAGGAGGATCACAAGTTTGAGGCCAGCCTCATCAACTTAGCAGATCCTGTCTTAAAATAAAAAATAAAAAAAGGGGTTGGAGGTGTAGCTCGGAGGTAGAACCTCCCTATATTCAATTTCTAGTACCACCCACAAGTGTGTATGCACGCACACACAAATAGTTACTAAATGAGTAAATGACTAGATGTTTATTCTTTCGTCCCACATATTCTATGTCATGTGCACACAAAGTAGAAATTGAGGATGCTGTAGAGAAGTGTGCATCTCCTAGCCATGGACAACAGACTTTAAAAAATTGCACACTAAATCAAGAGAAAAATGAGTATATTTTCAACATATGTGTTTGTTTACTTAATACAAATGCTTAATAAATGGTACGTGTTGCAAAAATTTACAACATTGGAATTTTAAAAAGGATGAGAAAAATTTTCTTTCTTTGTACTGGGAATTGAATCCAAGGGTATTCTACTCCTCAGCTACACTCCCAGCTCAATTTTATTTTTATTTTGAAATTGGGTCTCACTAAGTTGTCAAGGTAGCCTTGAACCTGCAATCCTCCTGATTCAGCCTCCTAAGTCCTGGTATTACAGCTATGTGCCACTGTTATTGGAGAGAAAAATTTTAAACATGGAGTTTCCAACATGTTTTTCTGTATGTCAATGGCTCCACTGGTATAGGGGATCTCCTGCACTTGCAGGGGAGGGGACTGGAGGGACAGGCACTAATGGAACAAACCTCACGGCGGTGGTGGCCTGATCGTGTCCAGGGTTGACGTGCTGGGCTCCTGCAGGGAAGGGTGAGCGAGCCTGCAGGTGGAACGTCAGAACCACTGGGGCCAGAGCAGGGGAGAGAGAAGATTGGGAAGGCTGAGGCCCGGCCCTGACTGGAGTCTGGGAATTAGGCAAAGAGGTAGGACTTCATCACATTGATGATGAGTTGTCGAAGGTTCTTAAAGAGTCACGTAGCTGCCCCCAGTTCTCCTTTAATAGATATTTTCGCCTTCCCTCTCTTTTCTTCTTTCTCCTCCTCGTCCTCCTCTCTCTCCTCCTCTCCTTCCTCCTCCTCCTGTTGTTATTGTCCTCCTCCTTGTCCTCCTCCTCTCCTCCTCCTCCTCCTCCTCTTCTTCTTCTTCTTCTCTTCTTCCATGTTATTGATCTATACCAAACTAGATACTTGTTAATATGTCACACCATCACAATGAGGACAAGCAGCAGTAAAGTGCACTTTATTCTATCCCTTCTTAACATCTTGGTTAATTTTTTTTATATATATCATGCCAGAGACACTGAGAAAATTTACTTCTTGCCATAATTATTGAAGATGTCTGTGGGGTTCCCGAACCAAGAACGTAGAGCAAGTTGATGACCCAGACCACTTTAGGCCCATCGGGAGATGCTGGCAGTTTCAGAGGAGGAATGAAGGGCAGAGGATGTCAAAGCACAGCTCAGTGCTGCCACTGGACAGGCGAGGCACCGGACCATAGACCTCACGGGGGAGGCCAGAGACCAGGGAAAGGCTGGTTCTTCTGCTAGCCTGCAGGTGGGGTGGCAATTCTCCTCGTATTTCTGCCTGTCCGTATTGTTTGAGACTGCTGGTAATGCTCATGGTAACCCCCCAGGAGCCAGTTTGGGAATCTCAGTAGCTCCCTATTTGGAGTTTATATCACACTTGAGTTGGGAGCAATGTTCTGTGATTTTTATTTAGAAATTCAGTATTTAAAAAGTAGTATTTTGTGTAGTAAAGGGAATAAAATAATAGTGGAAATAGTTTTGCTTCAAAATACTAAATGTATTTACAAGTAAAGTGAGGCATTGTAATACTTTAATGATTTTGAGAAAATGCTTTGACAGTCACAAAGGATGACATAAAATGTTAGTCATTGCAGTTACTGCTTCTTGCTTTTAATGATGGGACATTCTTATAATGATGGAATGTTCAGTGATGTTCTGCTAGGTCTAAAAGTGGTTTAATTGTATATGAAATGGAAATACCTTGGAAAAGCAAAATTTAGTGCCTGTGTATACCTATGGAATTTGGGTATGTATTTGTGGAAAGAGTTCATGAGAAAGTTGTCTAAAGCTTTGGGTAGGAGATGTGGTTTTATTGATAAAACTAGATTTTTGATGAAAATTGACAATGGATTCAGCCAATTTATGTAGTTGGTTAGATAGTGTGTGTGTGTGTGTGTGTGTGTGTGTGTGTGTGTGTTACTGGGGATTGAACCTAGGGGTGTTTCTACCTCCAAGCTATATCCGCAGGCCAATTTTTATTTTTTATTTATTTATTTTTGCTGTACTGGAGAATGAACCCAGGGGCATGCTATCTCTAAACTACACCCCCAGCCCTATTTTTTTTTTTTATTCTTTATTTTGAAACAGGGCCTCACCAAGTTGTGGAGGACCTCATTAAGTAGCTGAGGCTTGACACAAACCTGTGATCCTCCTGTCTCAGCCTCTCAAGTAGTGGGAATATAAACGTGTACCACCATGCCTGGCTGATCTCCTATTTAACAAATAATTTGTTTATGGAAGGAACCAAGCTAGTTTTATCAAATGGTTTATTTATTTTTAGAGGGAAAAACCCAAATGATAGGGAATGTGATGGTTTGTCCTGAAGAAGACAGCTTATTAAATCTTTTTTTTCCAGAGCATCAGAGGTCCCCAGAAAGGGGGGAAAAAGGCGACAAATAGTATTTACTGGGTTCAGAGTGTAGCTTACTGGTTGAGTACTTGCCTAGCATACATAAGACCTTGGGTTCAATCCCCAACACTGGGTGGGTGGGGAAGCAGTATTTTCTTTAAATATGCTAAGAAGTATTAAGATATTCTTATATTTATACAATGACAAAAGCATTGTATTAAAATTTTTTCCTGATTATAAAATCTTATATATTTATTATTCAGGGCTTACTTAGTCTTGTAGTAAACTACTTGCCATATAAAGGTAATGAATACTTAAGCATCTTTCTATTCAACATACCAGACATAACTATTGGGTTCAGAAATAGTTATCTTGGAATGTATGCACTTATTTCTCCAGAGGAATATTTGACCAGGGCATTACACATCATTGCTATTTTAGTTATTATTGTATACATCAAAACTTTGTGTTCTTAGGGAAAGAAGGAGTAAATATACCGTATCTCCCCCATCTCTGTATATGTTTTTAAAAATGAAGTACAGGGTATAGTTTTATGTGGAACATCTTGGTAACATTTCTAAACAACTTACTTTTGTTTGTTTGTTTTTTTGTAATGCTGGGGATTGAACCCAGGTCATTCTACCTGCCAGTTACACCCCCAGCCCTATTTTAACTTTATTTTGAAACAGAATCTTCCTAGATTGATGAGAGTCTCACTAATTGCTGAAGCTGTCCTAGAACCTGCAATCCTCCTGTCCCAATTTCCCAAGTACTAGGAGCACAGGCATGTACCACCATGCCAGACTCCAAAGGACCTGTTTTTGTCTAACAGCTTTGCGATGTAATTTACATAGCATACAGTCTACTGGTGTAAAGTGTACAATTCAGTGTCTTTTAGTGTATTCATCCGCAGAGTTGTGCAACATCATCATACTAAGTTTTAGAATATTGTCAACTTGAAAAGGAAACCGCACAACCCTTAACCTTGAACACTCCAGCCTCAACATTCCTTCCGATGTAGGCAAGGACGAAACAACCTTCTGCGGATTTGCTTGTGAAACAAAGCATTTTTATAGCCTGAGAAAGGTATCCACAGGGAAGTTTCTCAGCCTCTCCTATTGCACTGCGTGATAACCTGGTGCCCATTTATAAGCTGCTGAGAAGGAAGCAGGTCCCGCCTGCTCGTCAGCATTAGTTGGTATCCCCTCCAGTGGAGTCCAAGGGGCATTTTCCTTTGGTATTAATGTAGTTGTCATCAGAGTGATTAAGAAGTATTGGGGATGGCGATGTTACGGGTCTGTTATAAGTTAATATGACAGGGTTCATAGGAGACCGCTTCATGATGTCTTGAACATCAGAGAATCAGGATTAGGTAAGCAGGCCGACCTGGCACGTGTGCTGCTCTGGGGCCTGCATGACATGCTTGTGCACATGTGGTGCACACACCTGCTGCTGCCAGCAGTTGCTGGGTGGAAATCAGCAGCTGCAGCCTTGACACAGATGGACGTGAACATGGGCACAGTTAAGTAGTGTTTAAAATGCCGTGCCGGCAGGGCGTGGTGGCACATGCCTGTAATCCCAGTACTTGAGAGGTGGAGACAGGAGGATTGCAGGTTTGAAACTGTCCTCAGCAACATAGTGAGAGTCAGCAACCTAGCAAGACCCTGCTTCCAAACAACAACAAAAAAGGGCTGGGGTGTAGCTCAGAGGTAGAATGCCCCTGGGTTCATTCCCCAGTAAAACACACACACACACACACACACACACACACACACACACACACACACTGCCTTGATGGATGTTCAGACATAACCACTTCATTTATCTCCAAAAGAATCATTTGACAGGCAATTAGTTGGCCAATAATATTGATCAAAATATATATATATATATTTTTTTGGTACTGGGAATTGAACCCAGCAGCATTCTATCTCCAAGCTATACCCCTAGACTGACCGATTTTATTTCTTGTTTTGAAACAGGTTCTCACTAGGTTGCTGAGAGCCTCATGAATTGCTGAGGCTGTCCTCAAATTTGCAATCCTCCTGTCTCAGCCTCCCAAGTATTAGGGTTACAAGCATATTCCACCACACCTGGTTTATTGATCAAAATTTGATAGGTAGATATTGAAAAGATAAATGGGTTACAAGTTGAGCCAAAACCTGCTTGCCTGGTTTTAATGTGGAGTTCACAGTACTTGGAGTAGAATTCATGAGTCAATGAATTATCTTCTTTCTTCTAGTATTAGCACTGTTATTGTTTGTTGAATGAATTTATCTTCAAAAGAAAGTTCCCTCTGACCAGCTATACATGTGAGAATTGCTAAGATATGTTTTCCTCTTTATGTTTTGTTAATTGAAAGTGACTATAATGTCCAGATAAAGTTAGAGATAGAGCCGGTGTGGTGGCGCACGCTTGTAATCCCAGCATTTGGGAGGCTGAGACTGGAGGATCTGGGTTAGTGGCCAGCCTCAGCTACCTAGTGAGGCCCTCCACAACTTAATGAGACCCTGTTTCAAAATAAAGAATAAAAAATAGGGCTGGGAGTATAGCTTGGAGGTAGAATGCCTCTGAGTTCAATTCCCAGTACCGCAAAAAAAAAAAAAAAAAAAAAAAAAAAATAGAGATAGTGAAATTTGCCTGCAGGAAAGGAGAATTTGTGTCAAGTCTGTTGAAATAGTGGGGGTGTGGTAGATTTTAGGAGGACTAAAAGTTAGGAAAGTGCACAGTGATTGTGACTGGGGAGGGGAGGGTGCTGGAGGTGAACTGACTACCTAGTGCTGGAAGGGGCTTTCTGCAACTCAGAAGGTGCTTTGAGAGCCGGGTGTGGTGGCGCACGCTTGTAATCCTAGCATTCGAGAGGCTGAGACCAGAGGATCCGGGTTCACGGCCAGCCTCAGCTACCTAGTGAGGCACTCCGCAACTTAGTGAGACTCGGTTTCAAAATAAAGAATAAAAAATAGGGCTGGGGGTATAGCTCGGAGGTAGAATGCCCCTGAGTTCAATCCCCAGTACCGCAAAAAAAAAAAAAAGAAGGTGCTTTGCTGTTTTTCTTTGATGCTGATTTGGATCTGGTCTTTGATTTGCTTATTCCTTAGAGCATGTATGAAGTGAGTGACTTCTCCTCCCTAGTGCAGGTGTAGTGGTAAGTAGGCTTGAAGCCATGGATCTGCTGTACCATCCTAGTGACAGAGCAGCCCCAGCCTTGAGGCATGCCAGCCTGCGAGGGCTCTCAGGGACTGCCTGCTGGGATCCCTGCAGCCGCGCCAGAACACTGAGGAGGTAGGGGGTGGGCGGCGGTCAGAACTTCCTCCATTATGTTCACATATATTTCATTCTGGACGGTATTAAAGAAAGAATTATGTGTTCGTCCTCTTAATTTAATATAACTTTTCATATCCCATTAAAATAATTTATAAAGTAGTCTCTCAAGTTAAAGTCATTCTTTAAAAATACTTTTATTGTAATTATGCATTGTATTGACTTATAGAGTACTAGGAACTTTCGTGCACACAGCATTTGGTGTGTTTCTCTCTGGATCCCTCCCTCGCTTTCCCTGTGCATATCATTGGGGTTGGCATTGATGATTTCATACACATACATGAAATTCTTTAAACTGTTACCTTTGTTATGTCTCTCTCCCCCATCCTCCCTCCCATAAACCCCTTCCATCGCTCCATTGGAAGTTAAAATCTTACAGTGTAGGATTCTAATGGATGGCCTTTATATAAATAGAAAATAGTTTTGTAAAGAACTTGGGAGTACAACTGAAATGTTTTCTACTTGGTCTTGCACAGTGTAATACAGAGCTTAGCAGTACCTGGTTTCATACCATATCTCTTTGGTACCTGGCCACCTTGTCGCATGTGCAAAGTTATTTGACCCTTACAGATCTCTCTTTTTATAGAATTAGGATAGTTACCAGCTCATACTATTTCAGTGAATGGTGATGCTGGTGATACTGATAATGGTGCTTTTGTTGTTGGACTTTTTTTTTTTTTTGGTGGTACTGGGGATTGAGCCCAGGGGCATTCCACCTCAAAGCTACACCCCAGTCCCATTTTTTTATTCTTTATTTTTGAAACAGGGTCTCACTAAGTTGCGGAGAGCCTCACTAAGTAGCCGAGGCTGGCCGCCAACCCAGATCCTCCAGTCTCAGCCTCCCAAGTGCTGGGATTACAAGCATGTGCCACCATGCCCAACAAACTTATTTTTTATATAGGATGATAAAATGGTACATAAAATGTTATCTATAGATTTGAGATATAGAGCAGATTGTCTAAGGTGTCGCATTGTAGTTATTGAAGTTCAAAATATTGAAAAATTCAAATATTAAAATGCCAGGAATAATCCCAGAACATATAAATGGTATTTTGACATTAGGCTTAAATACTTGTTTTGATGGAATGTGTAAAAGTTTTTTTGTAATTTGCTAGTCTCCTTGGCAGCAGAGCCCCCCCACCTCCCCCCCAACATCTTCCTCAGTGCTTATCAAGTGTTCTTCAATAAGAATTAAATACAGCGAACCAATCTGCAGTGCGGGCTCTCTGTATTCAGGAATTTGAGTCTTGTTCTTTTACTGAAAAGAGATGGTAAATCCAGCATCATGGAAGGAGTAGCGCCCCAGCTCTAGAGGAGTCGTGCGCGAAGGACACTTGCGGGGCACTTACCAGGGAATGGAATGCCCTCTTTAATCTGCCCCATTCTACACAAGGCAGGGAGGGTGCACACCCCTCCCAAGGCCACCCAGTGGGAACTGAACTTTGGTTGGCTGGCTGGAACCAACTGTGAAACCCGAGTTCCTGCCGCCATCACGCACCTCCATGTTTCATGGAGTGGGTGATGCAGGAACACAAATGGAAGTACCAAATAGAGTTTCCAAGCAAGGAAGAATGAGTCTAAGTGGAGAACAATTCTCTTTGGCCGCTAGCAAAGGCCTCATGAAGTTTGAGACTGGCCTTAAAAGAAGGATGCTTTTCAGTGGGCTGCAATGGCACTTCCGTAATCCCAGCAACTTGGGAGACTGAGGCAGGAGGATCCTAAGTTGCGGGTCAGTCTTGGCAACGAGAGATCCTGACTCAAAATTTAAAAAAAAAAAAAAAATAAAAAAAAAAAAAATAAATAAATAAATAAATAAATTTCAAAGGGGCTCAGGATGTAGCTCATTGGTAAAGTGCCCCTGAGTTCAAATGCCAGTGCTGGGGAGTTGGGGGTGCTTTTTGTGTGAGGGGACGGTGATAGGAGAAGGAATAGTTCTTACTTCTCATATGCTCATATAATTTAAAGATTGTGTGAAAGTACTCCATTTTTCTCATCTAGAACATTCCCTAGGGCCGGCCCTTCCCTCCCTCCCACCCTTCCTCTTCTGTCTGTTTAACTCTTCCTTTCTAAAAGCCTGACTTTCTTTCTCTTTAAACCTAAGTTTTATTATTTTTCCAGAATTTTATCTTTACTCTGTGACTAATACGTTTTCAAATAATAATGATAATAATATAATAATGATAATAATAATAATAATAATAATAATAATAATAATGGAAGGGCATATTTCTGGTTTCACATCCTAGAAACCACGTTTATTTGCTTGAAGAATAATGAAGTTTATTTGCGTTTATGAACACAGTATGCTTATATTCAGTTATTCTAAGACAAATGATTTCTAAAAATGGGGTCAGTTATCTACTTAATGCCACTCAGTAGGGTGATTCTTTCAAATCATAAGCTTCACAGTGAGAACAAATGAAGAGAAAGTGGGTTTTTTTTTTTTTTTTTTTTTTTTTTTGATGATAAAATGATTGGGAAGGACTGAAGCATTTATCTGTGGAAATTACTTTAAAATTAGAGCTAAGCTGTTATCTTGCTCTTTCCCCCCATTTACATAATAGCAAATCTTCATTCTTCTGTTTTCCTTGCCCTGGACAGTCGCATTTAAGCATTATCAGCATTAAAAACATATTTAGGAGCAAATCCAAGCCACACATCTGCTAACCAGCTAGCCAGTTTCTCCATGTTGTGCGGGCCTGAGGTGCCTGCCTCCTGTGGAGGGACCCTTCTTAGACTTTCAGATGAGAGGGAAACACAACTTGGTTATTACTGATAACCAAGTTGTGTTTTTTGTCTGAAAGTCAAAATGGCCTAGTCATAGAAAATAAGACCCCAGCTGTCAGTACCTCATAGAAATCTGCAAATCTACTGTTTGGGTTTGTATTTGAAACTTTGGTACATTTGGGTTTTCTTTCCTACTGTTTACTGCCACTCCTACCCCCTTTACAATTGAGATGGGAATTCTTCGTTAAAGCTGTTGGCAAAATCCATTTTAGAGTACATGGTAAAAGTTTGATGTTAACATTATTTTTCTTGTGAATTGTAAAACAAGTTTAAAAGAGTAGTTTTTGGGTCTCTAGAGTGAGTAAAGTGCTGGTTATATATCTATATATTTTTAAAGGTAATAGCACTTTAATACATCGAAAGAAACAAAAGTGCCATTTGATTCTCTTTGTTATTTATCAGTGTTGCAATTAAGGCTTTTTTAATTTTTTAAAATTCCTACTGCTTTAGTTTTGGTGCAGACTGCTAAAATAGTTTGAGAATTTTATTTAAAGACTATTTTACAAGTACTTTTTTCCTTATTAACTACAAATATAGGTCTTTTTCATCTAGCCAGTCTTAGGTATACGCAAAGTCATAGTGTAGCCTTTGAGCATCATAAAATTTACCTTATATCATAATAGGGAATTAAATCATACTGAGTTAAAGGAACCAGGTAGAAATGGAGTAGACAAAAGCTTCTGTAATCTTTCAGTTATCAATGAGCATGATCGTAAAATTGGAGCAAAGTAATCTAAACTCCTGAATGAGATTTCTTTGCCGGACACCTTGAGAGTTGTAAGAGAGAGAGGAAATAGAACCCGCTGTTGGTCCTTGCTTACGGCTAAACCACTCACTTTCAAAGGTTCTTAGAATCCTTTGTTTAATTGAAACTTGCTTTTTATAACAGGGTAAATCTTATTTGTGGAATAGAGATCATTCTCAGCTCCATAATTTTGATTTTTAGGATGCTTCATGTTTTATGTCATTATTCTAAATGGCACAATTTTTAAGAAGGCAAAATAATATCAACTCAGACAGACTTGTTCACTTTTGGTTCTTGTTTCTCTCTCTTCCCCCAGACACTTTGTATAATTGGATCTGCTTCTGGGTTTATGTGTCAGGATATGCCAATTATATTAGCAGTGTAGGCTGTGTCACAGATGTGAGACAAATTGTGTTCCATTGGAAGTTTGAAACATTTTTTGGACCAGTTCAATACATTTACATGCTATAATTTTTAATAAAATTATAAGTAGGCTGGTGGCACATGCTTGTAATCCCAGTACTCGAGAGGCTGAGACAGGAGGATCGCAGGTTCAAAGCCAGCTTGGTAATTTAGCAAGACCTTCTGCAACTTAGTGAGACCCTGTTTCCAAATAAGAAATAAAACCGGGCTGGGAGTGTAGCTCAGGAGTAGAATGCCTCTGGCTTCGATCCTCAATGCCACACAAAAAAGAAAAAAATATATATGTAAATTATATATTTTCCTAGTGGAACTGTAAATTATGGTACTTACTGCATGCCAGGCACTGGTCTAAACTCTGTCAGTATTAACTCTAATCTTCAGCATACTACAAGGTAGATGTAATATTTACAGATGTGAAACTGAGGTACAGAAAAATTAAGCAACTTATCCAAGGCCACATAGTTCCTAGGTAGCAGACCCAGGCTAGGAATCCAAGCTGCCGCCATAGCTCCTTTGTTCTTAAACTCTGGACTGACTCTCATTCTACTTGATGTTTTCAGGTGACCAATAGAAAGGTTCTTTCTCCATTACTTTAGCATACTTCAGATATGAATATAGGTGTCATATGTATATAACTAAGATATATCATTGTCTTTACCTGTATATCTGAGCTGCTGCCTGACCAAAGAATACTAATCTTCTGTAACTCTGAAGTCTTGTCAATTCTTGTGTATTGTTTAAGTTGATACAGTTTTTCCTTGGGAATCTTCATAAGAAGAGATGTTGTCTACCAGGTATAGTACAAATTCAGGTTTTATAGCCAGGCTCTTTAAAAAAAAGTGACTGTTTTTAGGTTAAGATCATAACCAAGGATTTTGTGTGTTTGTGTGTGTGTGTGTGGGGGGGGGTACTGGGGATTGAACCCAGAGGCATTCTACTTTTGAGTTATACCCCAGCCCGATTTTTTTTTAAAATTTCTTATTTGGAAACAGGGTCTCCCTAGGTTGATGAGAGTCTCACTACCTAACCCTAACTTCCTATCTCAGCCTCCCAAGTACTGAGATTACAAGCATGTGCCACCATGCCCGGCTTATCGCCGAGGATCTCTTAGTCTACTATTTGATTGCTCAGAGTCACCCAGTCCTTACATTTTCACTGTTGGAGAATAAGAACACCCCACCCTCTGTATTTGCCCTTTCTCTGCAGGAAGGTAATGGTGGGTGAGCCTCACAGCACCTTGCTAGTGCATTCCAGTGGGGAACCTTTCAGAACACACTGGGCAGTGGTGACCTCCCTAGGGGGCCCTGCCCTGGCAGTCACCATGGAAAGCCCCGGCCTTGCAGGAGACTTCCACAGCTTGGAGACAGTTGGAGCTCAGCCGTGTGTGGCAAGCCAGCCAAGAGGGAAGGTGCTCACCACTGCCGTTTCCTTTTCTTTCCAGCTGCTTCTCTGTAGTCTTTTCTGTTTCCTTTGGGATAGTTGTGGGGGTCCCTGTCCTCACCTCTGCAAGTATTCCTTTTTCCTCTAAATCCACTCTGCTTCTGTTTTGTGATTAGATATTAATGGTTTGGATCTGGGACGGCCCCAGAAGCTCATGTGTTGTTCCTTGGTCTTTAGTGTGGCGATGTTCAGACCTGGGGATTATAGGGAATGATTGGACCTTGGGGCTCCAGCCTTATTGGTGGCTGAGACAGGAGGATCACAGGTTCTTGGCCAGCCTCAGCTAAATTGCAGAGGGAGGCCCTCTGCAACTTAGTGAGACCCTGTTTCAAAATAAAGAATAAAAATTAAGGCTGAGGGTGTAGCTCGGAGGTAGAATGCCCCTTGGTTCAATCCCCAGTATTGAAAAAAAAGGAAACGTTTTAAGGTCTTTGGGTAGAACATTTTAACACAGGGTTTGATATTGCATTCACTTGAGTAGATCCTAGTACCTAAAAAAAAAAAATAAGTGATTTTTCATTAAATGTTTATAGTGTTACGGTATTTTCTATTTGAAATGACCCATTTTGAGAATGTACTTTGAAGTTGTAATTCCTTTTTCATTTATAGTATTCGATATAAAATGCATTGGATTTCTGATTTATAGTTTGGCAGTGTCTTCCATAAATGGGGCAAACATCATAGGAAAGTTTGACCTACCCCTTTGAAGTTGCAGAGAACGCAGATATTGGATGCTTGCTTTTAAGTCCATCAGAGCTATTGGGCTTTCATAGGAGTATATAGAATACTAAAAAATAAGCACCTTACAGCCAGCTTTTCTGAATTGGGTATTTGCATTCTAGAATGTATAGAATTGTTATTAACAGTGGCTAAGAAGACCAGCCCTAGATATGTAAAGTGGCTGAACTCTATGGTACTGCGACTTTTAGAGAAAATAAGCATTACACATTGAAATAGGTTTGAAGTCGTAATGGATTTATAGGGCCACATTTGCCTCAGTTGCAACTCACATGCAAAAAGCAGCAAGCCTCACCCTTTTCACTAGCCAGGGACTCCATGCCCCGACCTTTGTTATCAGCCTGGGGAGCAGTGGCTTCCTGGGTCCCTGGTGGGCAGGGTGGACTCCTATAGGGAGCTGCAATCGCTGTCGTCAGGAGCGGGAATGCAGGGAGAATGAGATTTGGGGTCCTGAGAGGCATAGGAGAGACGGGTACAGTAGGGCAGCTTGGGGAGCCACTGCTGCAGGAGAGGAAGGTGTGAGTCAGGCCCACGGGGAGGCAGCTCCGGTTGAGTATTTTACCACTGGGAGCTATGCGCCCCAAACTGTAGCAAACGCTGGAGTGTTATTGACAGAGAGCTTGAGAAAGCGGTGGGTCTCTTGAGTCAGTGAGAGGAGAACATGTGCTGTGATGAAGATGTGGGTTTCACCATCCACAGCTGTGAGCGTCCACTCCGTTCTGTGGTAATCCACTTGTCCCTAGGACTTCAGCCCGGTCTTGTGGAAGCTCAGTTCACCTGTCGAAAATGAGAAAACCCCAGAAATCTGAGCCCTTTGTCACTGAAGCTTCTTCAACTAGAGCATTCCTTTTGAATGTGTATGATAGGACCAGTGTACAGTTTTCAAATGGTTCAGTCTTTTTCTGCAGCCACAGAGTTTCTTATTCAGAGGAGAGCTTGCAATTCTCCTCACCCCCTTCTCCGTGTTTGAATTAAGAAAAGACAAGCTTACATTATTTTTGAGGCAGCTGTTAGCAGAAATCTTGTATTCTTAAGAGCCGTGTTTGTCATTGCTTTATGCTAGACGATGTCAGGCTAGGCTGGTGACACTTCTACTGTAATGAATTGGAGATGCCTCCACACCGAGAGCTTTCTGTGTATGTCAGTGGCCTTTGTAGCCAAGATGCTTTTGCCATTTCTGCACCCTGAGTGGGCTGATTGTGAAGCAGCCTCCAGCGTGGCCACAGAGACCACTGAGAGGAACAGGGGACAAAGGGTTCACAGGGTGCTGACATTTTGCGCCATGCTTCCGATCCAGGATAACTGCTGGCGCTGGCTCTGCTCTGCTGGACTCTGCCAAAGCCCAGCCTGCCAGCAATTCCCACCCCCAGAGATGATAGAGGCAATGAGATTGGACAACTCGTTTGAGTCAATTTTGAGGGCTGAATAGTTTGGGTGTCTCTTTCAAGCAAGACAAGATTGAAACCACCAAGGGTTAGAGCGTATATTGAATATGGCTTGATTGTTCTGGAAAGTAACTGCTAGTTAATGATATAATGAGAAAAACACTCATTAACCAGCTCCTTGATTTACTTAATTCCCTTGTAGATTTTATTTGCTTTCTCACCTGAAATCATTTATTTTATCTGATAAGCAGTTACACACACTGTTTCATTGTATCCTTTGAGACATTTTACATCAAGATCCAAAAGTTCAAAATAAACAGAAGGCCTTTTAAAATAGAGAAAGAAACTAGGATGCCATGGATCTTAGGCCAGTGGGCAGTAACTTAGGGAGACCCAGTTTCAAAATAAAAAAGTAAAACAGGGCTGGAGGTGTGCCTCAGTGGTAGAGTGCCCCTGGGTTCAATCTCCAGTAAACACACACACACACACACACACACACACACACCCCTAACTACAGGATCAACAGTATAAAAGTGCTGGTACTTCATTTCTCTTAAATTTAAAACTCGATTTACTAGGTGATAAATTAAGGGGAAGTTCTTTGATTTAATATCATTCAGCGCTGGGAGATTATATGTTCTTAGAACTTACTCTTTGTTAATATTTTAAAGTACCACCCTATCAGTAAGGTCTCAGACCAGTTTCCTTGGCTGTTGGAACGTGGAGAAGCTTAATCAGGAATGGACTTCGTGTGTCCCAGCCTTAGGTGCTCCTGGTGACTCTTCAGGCTTGTAGCTGTCAGTTCTGGGAAGTACAGTAGTCATGCTCTCGGAATTAAGAGCTGAGACCTCTCTCATCCAAAAGCTTCCCCTCCCACCTATGGTGGAAATGTGGATTGTTTCAGAAACTGAAGTTATACTGAAGAAATTCTTGATCATTTGAACCTCATTTTGGAAAATTCACTGAATTTTGTGGTAGATTTCTTAAAAGAGACACATTTGTAAATTTGATCTCTATATATGCAAGTCTTTATTATAGAAATTAAAATACATCCTAATTTTGTTTCAGGTCTTTACAGTCCATGCTGAGAGGGCTCGTTGTTTTGACAAAAACATTTGTGATTCAGTCTCTGTGCTTGCATGAGTTGTTTGCTACCTTTTTGCCTTGCTTTGTAGTTAGCTTATGAGTTTGGGAAATTTTAATGTACACTTCATGGTGCTTTAGGAAATCATAGGGTTAGAATTTGGTGTATACTAAGTTAAATGATCAAAAGTAGGTTTCAAAGAAACTGCATTTATGCCGTAGCCTTTCTATGTTTTTGTATTTGTTTGCAAATTAGAAAGGGAATGTCAAACCTCAGGCATTAGGCCACTGAAATCCTGTAGCAACCCCTTTTGTTGAGAAAGTTGCTGTTGAGAAGTGTGTGGAATACATTTTTAGTAACCTTTGCCAATTCAAAGTGCCAATAAGTAGATTAGTATAGCAAAATAAATTTATTTGAGCCATTTGTCACTTCAGTGTTTAGTCCTATGTTGACACACAGGACCCCTGGAGTGTGCTTGCATCCAGGGTCTTAGCTAAGGAGGACAGAGGAGCCCCAGTCCTGCTTGGAGTGGAAGGCAGCTGGGTACTGTGAGTCAGGCCGGGAGGGTAAACCCCTTATTAGTGCTGTGCAGGACGGACCTGGCTGGTGGGCACCTCCTTCCCTTGGTGCCGGGAACTGTACTGGTCTCTGCTTTGGAACACATGGTCAACCTCAGTGCTGCCATTTGTCAGACGCTGGTCATGTGCCAGGCCTGTGTGCAGTGCTTTGCAGGGCTTTCTGTTAATCCTCAGAGCACGCCTCCTAATGAATTCTTAGCCCACTGCATGACCCACAGCCTGAAGCTCTAGGGAGTTTATTAACTTGCAGGTGGCACTTCTGGGACTTGATTCCGAACCCAGCTGACTTCCCAGAGGCACTGATCTTTTTCACTAGACTGAGCCCCTTCAAAGAAGATTTGTTGAGCCCCTGACACAGTCAGGAAACTGTGCTCAACCCAGGGGATGAAGTTCCTGCCCCCGCAGGCAGGGTAGACAGCCCTGGAAAGCTGATCTTGGCTGGCTGCAGGGTGACCTGCTGTTCCTCAGAGGTAGTGTCCAGGGAGGTTGGTAAAGCAGACACGGGAGTAGAAAGGTGGGAAATTTTTTGACTTGGTTGATTTTTGGATTCTAGAGCCATCCTGAGATACTGGGGAGAGAGGGATTGTCTGTCTGAAGCTGATGACAGCTGCTTTGTGCGCTCCTCCATTTGCTGACCACCCCTCACTCTGGCTGAATGCCAGTTTACTAAGGGAATAGAGTGGGGTGGCGACAAGATTGGCAGTCACCCTCATCATTACTTGAGCTGGACAGACAGCTGAACCTTCTGGGCTATGGAGGAGAGATTGACTAATGGAGAATGTGTTTGCATGGTTCAGGCTTCATTTATTCCTTTATATACATTTAATTTGCTTTTGTTGAGGTCAAGTGGTTGGACAGACCCTGTGGCACAAATGCCATGTTGCCAAGGCTGCACAGGGAGGTCTAGAGTGACCGTAAAGGGCGGGCACTTTTGCTCCCAGGACTCAGTTTTTGTGAGCAAGCTTCCCGGTCATAACGTCATTCTGAGCTGACTCCTGCTTTGCCTGTTTAATTGAGTCATTCTTAAATAAGCAGAGCGGACTCAAGTGACAGCCCTGCACGAGGACTTGTTTCAAAACCTACGTGCTTGAGCTCAGCTCCCTGAACCCAGTGCTTCATTTCCTGGCGGGAGAGCACGTGGAGACTGGGTCTGAATCATCTTGCACAGAATGGAGGGCTGAAATCTATCTGGAATGGGAAGGAGTGTTCTGCTGGTTTCCTTACCTAGTGTCTAAGAAGACCTATCTCCCCTTCCCAGTTTTAGCAGTTATCCTGTTAAAGAAACAGCTCTTGAGAAGGCACAGGGAAATGTGTATGAAGTCTTAGAGAAACCCAAGCTGCTTGATTGTATCATCTTTTGGGACATGTTTTATTTTTGCAATAAAAGAGAAAGAAGGGCGATCTCCACCAACAGAAACCACAGCCGGCTGTCGCGCGGCACGGCAGGGTGCTTCAGCTAGCCAGGATTTGCTCCTCCCACAGTTCATCTTTGCACAAAGGAGATGATGTAATCCCTTTAGCTGCAGGCCACGTGGCCAGCGTGCCGTCACTGTCACTGTCTTCACGCGGATACCCCTGTGCTGTCAGCACCGTGCTGGCGTCTTGCAACCATGCATTTATAATTAAATCACATTCCCCTCGCTGTGACCGCCCTTCACTTGGCTCCACATGTGTGTTAATGAGGGCTGCGTGACTTCGTGGAAGAATTGTAGCAGTGGCTTTTATGAACAAAAAATTACCACGGTAGCCTGTTGTACAAAGCTACGGAGACTCTGTGTATGTTTGCAAATTAACACTGAGGGCAGGGATGCTTGGTTGCTATTGGCAACCACTTGCCTATTTATTAGAAGAGTGCAGTGCTAGCAGCTCAGGCTTTCCTTCCCTTGCTTTCTCCTGCGTTCTGAGAGTAGCCCACCTGAGCCGAGGGAAGAAAGCGACTGTACAAGTGTGTCCTTTCCAAGAGCAGCTCATTTCTACCACGTGGGCTGTTTCTGATTGTACCTGCCTCCGTGGTCGTGATTCCCTCCTGTTGCTACGGGGCAGTCACTGCTGCATGACAGCTGCTGTGCTCAGCTCTGGGTTAAACACTTTGCATCCATTTTCTCATTGAATCCTCCAGCCACCTTCTAAAATACATGACTCACAGAGGAGGAAACTGCAGCCAGAGAGAGAAAATGATTTGCTCAGGCCCTTCCATATCAAAACAAGGTTCACACAGAAAACAGAGAGGGGGACTAGGGGCGCACTTTGAATTTGATACCCAGTTATTTTTTCTTTAAGGAAACATTAGATTTGGGGCTTTCTTTCTCCCCAAGAGATCTGGGTGAATCACTAGGTGTACCCGCCCCACTCCCTCCCCTCCCCCACAAGCCACTGAGGTTTAATAACACCAAGATAGCCTTGTACTCTTGGGCCTGGCTTTCTTTGAGGTGTTAGTTTGGTGATTAGGTTCTGCTAGCTGTAAGATTTAAGAAATTACAAGGTCTCCTTGATTTTATGATTGATGATTTT
The DNA here is from genome assembly GCA_004027655.1 of Graphiurus murinus. Taxonomy (NCBI): domain Eukaryota; kingdom Metazoa; phylum Chordata; class Mammalia; order Rodentia; family Gliridae; genus Graphiurus; species Graphiurus murinus. The sequence goes on along the minus strand of PVLC010002139.1, from coordinate 87,863 downwards.
TGAAGTGAAAATGTCTCAATCGCATTAACAAAACAATCTCTTAGAAACACAATGAAACCAGCACAGTAGCACATGCCTGTGATCCTAGTACTTGGGAGGTTGAAACAAGAAGATTGCAGGTTGGAGACCAGCCTCAGCAACTTAGCGAGACCCTGTTTCAAATAAAATCAGGCGGGGGGTGTGACTCAGAGGGAGAATGCTTCTGGGTTTGGTTCCCAGTGCCTGTCCCTCTGCCCTCCCAAAGAAAAACAATCAAGTACCCCAGGCTTTTGGCCTCCTGCCCTTAAGACCTTTCTGTTAGGTTGTGTCAGGAGTAATTTTTGATTAGTACTTATGGGCTGCACATAAGGTAACAGCATAACTTTTATATGATTGAAACAGTAGCGCCTGTATCCCAGTTTCTTGAAGTGCCCTGCCCTTTGGAAAGTATAGATGAAGTACATGGTGATGTGTAGGAAAACTTAGGGTGCTCTAGCCTGTGTGCCTGACCTGCACATTAGAGTCTCCCTCTTCATGCCATGCACAGCCTGGGGGTGTCAAAGGCTCAATGGCCTCTCTAAAATGCCCGCCCTCCCCCCTTCTCCTGGATGGTGCAGGCTGAGGACTGGGTGGGAAGAGAAGTGTGTGTGTTTTCATTTCCTGAGCCTTGGCCACTGCAGAGCAGGTTTTGGTGCTTTACATGTGTCAGCTCACCACTGCCCTGGGAGGTGGGTTGGCTGAGACCTTAAGTTCCCCTGCAGGGGGAAGGCATGAGGGGCTGGTTGGCCTAAGACACAGATACAGCAGACACCAACAGAAGCCAGGGGACCCAAGGACAGGTTATTTGAGAAAAGGCAGTGTTTTCTGCTCTCTAGAATTAGGGGGGTGGGGTTCACCTTAGAGGTGTCTGATGCAGAAAGGAAAGGAATCAAGTGAGTTAGAACCTTACACCTTTGGTTTTCCTGGTGGAGTAAGAGGTGACGTCGAGGACCCAAGGAGTCCAAGCAGGTGGGAATTGCGCTGCAGTCCACATGCGCTGGCGAGCGGCCGTCCATTGTGCCTGTTCTCACCAGGTGAATGGTTCTGTTTATGGAGATGGTCCAGTTTACTCAGGTTCTTGACCACACTTGGCTATTCTGGAAGATGACAGTTAAGTCTTCCAAATGACTATGAGGGAACCCATCTTTTAAAAAGAGGCCCAAGCTATCCTATCTCTAGCCTTAACCAGATCCTAGAAAATTAGACATTGAAATAAAAACAATCAGTTTAGCTTTGTTTATACTTGTTTATAAAAGGAAAAGGTCACTTTCTTGGCTGTAAAATTGCTCATGGTACTTTTGTGTCTTGCTCAAGATTTTGTGTCATTAAAAATTAACCGTCATGTGTACAAGACTCTTTGGAGACGTTTTCCGCATGTCAAAACCTTTGCTTTGCACATCATGTCTATTGACAGATGACTGCTTTTCCTTTATAATTCTGTATTGATTCCCTTCTCATCGTCTTTCTAGACACACCTAGCCAAGTGCCTGGCCAAGGCCACGGCTCACCACCTTCTTGGGGATATTCAAGGTGACTGTTCAAAAAGATTTGCTGTTATACACCCCCCAGGGAGCCATTATATACCCGCTGAGAGAGCTATTGTAGCTCACCTGCCACAGGAGGCCAGAGTGGCAGGAACACTCTGGAAGGCAGTGTCACCTGTATTCTCGAGGGACTTCATCTGTGTTCTTGCCATGGTGCCTGTTTCAAGGCACATCTTTTGGATGATACCCTGTGCTTACTCCTGCTACCTCTCTGAAAAAGAGCAAGACATGGCAAGAGAGCCTAGAAAGTGTGAAAGCTCTCCCTTGGACATCTCCTTTAAAATGGACTTTCCGGGATCTGAACTGCTCTCTTTAAACAGAGACACTTGTGTATGAACCAAGAATGGAGGTTTTTGTTTTCTCTTAGAACAGAAGGTAGTGTCTCTGGGGCTGCAGCCTGGGCCCTGGTTTTCCTGCAGCGTGCTGCCAGGGGAGAAGAGGGATGAGCCTTCCATCTTGGCCAAGCTCCACTGGCACCGCGTGTGGTGACTCCTAGGAGGACTGGTGCACGCTGGGCTTGGTACAGCTGTGAACCACCACTACTCATGGCCCTGAAATTATGATCAGTCATTCACACCTTCAGTGTCGGTATACTTTAAGTCACTGGTGCAAATTACCCTGGTCATATCACTATCTTTCCAATGGTAGCTAGCATGGACTTTCTGAAGAAAAGGAAATGCTGATTCCAAGGAGAACAGTAACTCTGCATTTGCCAGAGAGGCATGTATGTGAACCTTGATCTCTCGCATGTGGGAAGAAAGTATTAAAACCTTAAAACTGAAAAAAAAAAAAAAAAGTATGGCTTATTTTCAAACATCTATTTGAAGGTATTTATGTATATGGTGTACTAATGCAGTAACACATGTATAACTTGGAGTTGAGAGAAATGTCATAAAATTTCTTAGTGATGGAATTCGTGATCAGAAGTGTTTGGAACCCATTTTGGTAGATCAGCAGTTTTCAGATTGTGGTCCCGGGGACCTCCTGGAATTCCCAAAACCTTTTCAAGGAATCTTTGCATGACAGTTATTTTCACAATAGACAAATGAAGTCTGCTTTTTCCTACTCTCATGCTCTCTAAAGTATGTACCGAACTCCTCCAGAGGCTTGATGACATGTAACATTACAGCAGATCAAAGACAGGCAGCACATGTAAGAATGTAGATGTCTTCTTAAGACAGACACTAAAGGGAGTCTCAAAAGTGTGAAATATACCAGCCTTCTTTCTGATTTTTTTTGGGGGGGCAAGTGGATAAAGATATTTTTAATTAAAATATTTGCTAGTTTAAATGACCTTATTACTATATTTGAAGAATTTTTTTTTCTAAAAATTTCTCAAGTCTAATTTCTAATATGGGAAAGATCTAAATAAGTTACCTAAATATCATATGGATAGAATTGAAGGTAATAATAGCTTGAGTCTGCACAAAACCAGAACTCTTTGGGACCCTCAAGAATCTCTAAGAGTGTAAAGGGATCTTGAGCCCCAAGTCCCCCTCTTGGGGGACTGCTTCCTGTCTTAGAGGCTGGGACAGATGTGTCTGGGGAGAGCAGTCCAGCAAAATGCTAGGTGAGGCTCCTGGGAGGGAAGGTGCAGAAAGTGGGGGGAATTGTGACAGTGAGGGTGATCTTTCTACCCACGGCTGTGGTACTGTTCTTCCTGGAGAAGGGCTAGAACAGCTTTTAACTTGGTATCTGCACCCTACCTTCTTGAACTGTTTCTGCTCCAACCCATGCCAAGAACATAGGTTGGTTATTGTATATCAAATAAGCATTTATGGGCTGCTGGAGACCCTAATACCAACTTATAACATTATTTCTTTGAGAAATTGAGAAAAAATTTTCATTGAGAAAAAAAAAAAAACTACAAAAAACAACTTGCTAACCAAGTATTAGAATGCCACAAGCCATTTAGAAGCTGGGGACTAAGTTTATGTGCAGGTCTCCCAGAAGTTCCTTTTTGGCATTTTCTCTTAGGGAATCTTAAATAGGAAGAGCTGTTAGAGGAATTCAGTTGAGATGGAAATAGAAGAGGAAACATCTGGGGTATCCTGTTCTTTCGGCCCCGGACTTTTATAATGAAATACAAAATGTAGTTACTCTCCTATATGCTTGTATGTTTTTGTTTTTTTCAGGTCATTTTGCTAAAAGGTAGCAAATAGGTGTATCCTTAAAAAACACAGAGACTCCTCTAACAAGCATTACAAGCTTTAGAGAAGACATGGAATGCAACCATTTGGGAAAACAGTTTGGTTAATACTCATGAACTTGAAAAGGTGTTTCAAGGCCAGAACACTGGCAATGTGTTCTAGGATTCAGGGACAGAGTATTTACAACAGCTATCATTTATAATAGCAAAAATGGGAGGCAGTTCAAAAGTCCACTAATAGGACTGCACAGCTAAGTGTATGGTGTAGTCATAGAATGGAATACTATGCAGAAGGGAAATTGCATAAAATAAAGCTCAGCATGAACTTCAGTGAGATGAACCATACAAACCAGAGGCTAGTCACTGGTGAATGTAAACAGTATGGTTTCTACATTATACCTCTTTTTGTTGCTGTGACAAAAATACCTAATAAGAACAAATTTAAAAAGGAAAGATTTATTTTGGGTCATAGTTTCAGGAATTTCAGTCCATGGTTGGCCGGCTCTAAGGCAGAACCATCATGACAAAAGGGCGTGGCAGAGGAAAGCTGCTCAGCTCACGGTGGCTAGGAAGCCTAGGGAGGGAGGGGGAGAGGAAGTGGCTGGGGACAAGATACAGTAGTCCCCAAGAGCACACCTACAGCAACCCACTTCCTCCCGCTGGGCTCCGCCTCCCACAGGTTATGCCACCTCCACTAGTCCATTCAGATGATATTAATCTATCAGTGGATTAGTCCATTGTCGAGGCCAGAGCCCTCATGATCCAGTCACTTCCCAGAATCCCCCTCTCTGAACATTGCTGCTTGGGGACCAAGCCTTCAACGCATGCGATACAAGCCATACAGCTGCATTTATATGAAGCTCAAAAAACGGCAAATGAAGCAATACGTCATGAAGGAAGAGATTCAGAAGTGGCAAAATTAAAGAAAAGCAGGGGAATGGGTGTTATTCTGGAAGTCAGCATAGTGGTTCCGTGTAGAGAGGGGTGTGGGGAAGCTTCTGAGGCGTCGGCAGTGTTCTGGGTCTTACACAGGGTGGCGGCTTCAAACACATACCTACAATACGTACACACACAGGTCATTTTGGTCCTCTTTCAAGTCTGCAGCTTTCCTTTTAGCAACTGGAAGAATTAGAAAAAATGATTTAAAAGCTTTCTTGTTTTACCATTAGGTGGATAATTGTATATTTAAAGCATCAAGGCTCCTAGAAGCTATTTGCTGTAATAGTGACCACCTGTCCTTCCCGTTTTGAGGTGGCGAAGTGTGTCAGTTGCAGAACTGACTGATGTCATGCTGGGAGCTTCCGCAAAACCATCTGGTCTGCGTTTTGCAAGGGACGAAGGAAAACTTAATGTGGCTTCTCATTACTTGTAAAATTTTCTATGAGTCCTGGCTTCAGCCCAGCGGCCCAAGAGTGTGGTAGTGAGGGCAGCATCTCTGTGGCACTGAGGGCAGTGTGGTTGTACTGTGTCTGCCCCCCATGTCATGTTGGAATGGAAGGTCCTGTTTGATTCTGATTATCTGTTGATAGCGGAGCCCAAAGATAGAGGTGACATAGAAGGATAAGATCCTGCCCCTTAGAGCCTTAGGCCCGGCCAGGTAGCCTCATACGGAGCTAGTTCTTTCCTGCTGTCTGGTAACCGGCTTCCCAGAGGCAGACAGGGTATAGGAGGGGGATACTTGGGAGCCAGGTGCCCTGTGCCTTCTGGGTACCAGACAAGTTCACCCTGGTGTCACCACCACCACCACCACCAGGCCCAGTGGTTACTAGTGAGATCAAGGTCCCAGCTGCTAAAATGGCAGCACTGGTGCTTGCTGCCATCCCTCCCACCCCCAGCCTTCAGGGAGGAAAAACGTTCTGAAACCTAAACTTAAACTTCAGAGAGGAGAAAAATCCTTCAACTGGCTCCTAAGAGATGGATGTGATGTCAGAAAGGAAGGGGGGTGGCTTGGGCACTTGGGAGGCTGAGATAGGAGGATCCAGGTTTGCCACCAGCCTCAGCTACTTAGCAAGGCCCTCCACAACTTAGTGAGTCCCTGTTTCAAAGTAAAGAATAAAAAATAGGGCCGGGGGTGTAGCTCAGAGGTAGAATGTCCCTGGGTTCAATCCCCAGTACTGGGGAAAAAAAATTAATGAGTCTCTTATAAACAAAAAATTTTGTTCCCTTAAGATCATTTTGGGCTCATGCATTTTGACTTATAGTTGGATTTTGGTTTGCCGTCTTCCACTCACAGGAACAGGGTCAGCAGGACCTGGAAAATGCTGTGGTGCCGCTGAAGGGGAGGGGGCAAAGGGGTCAGATGGACTGCTGAAAGATTTTTCAGGGTGGTCTGACTTTTGAATTGCCTTACAGTTTCTTAGGTTATTTATAGTCAGTCCCAGGAGGAGGAAATTGCCACGGTTAATCTACCATGACTGTGTTGATTTTTAAACTATGTATTCTTCATTTTTGTGGCTTTTTAACAGTAACTGTATGTCTCAATCATAATCTTTCTTTTTTTCTTATTTTTGTTTTTAAGTAAAGTTCCCTCTCCTTATAAAACACAGTAATTGTAAGCCAGTGGGCAAACTCTCCCTTAATTCAGCTATTTAAAGCACTTTACAGACTTGTACATCCAAGTGGAAGCTTCTTTATCAGATATTGGTGGTAATAATATAGTGATAATATATTGGTGGTAATAATATAGTGACAATAGTTACTGTTCTAAGCCCTGTTTCTTAGTCCTGGGAGGCGATACTCTTAGGTTTCCCATTTCACAGATGAAGAATCCAAGGAGACAGACAGACAGACACTCAGTCTCTCTGTGGATCACGTGGGAGGCTGACCCAGACCCCCAACTAGACACCTGAGTAACTGCACGAAGTCCTGATTGAGTGGGGCAGGCGTGGGCCTCACTCTGGAATTCCGCTCCGGTCTTTACCTCTCATGTATGTGTGCTGTGCCCTTGTAAGGAAGCAGTGTGTGTGACCCTGTCATCTCTGCTGGATGCCAGCCGCTGGGGCAGGGGTGTGCTGGGGTCTGTAACTGGGCTGAGGAAGCAGAGCTGGAGCTGGTGCATGAGTGAGTGCCACACCTTATTTAAGTGTCCTGATGATGTTACTACTTCAGTGACTATACTGAGTTTAATTTTGGGGAAAAAATGTTCCCTTAGCTTTTTTTTTTTTTTTGGTACTAGGGGTTGAACTCAGGGGCATTCTACCTCCGAGCTATACCCCCAGCCCTATTTTTTATTCTTTATTTTGAGACGGAGTCTCACTAAGTTGCAGAGTGCCTCACTAGGTAGCTGAGGCTGGCCGCGAACCCGGATCCTCCAGTCTCAGCCTCCCAAATGCTGGGATTACAAGCATGCACCACCACGCCCGGCTGGCTGTTCCCTTAGCTTTTTTGTTGCAGATGTAAAAAACTGGACTCTCCCAGAGTTCAGAATCGACCCCCCTCCCAATTATTTCTTGCTGGACTCCTGTGACAATCAGGAGGAGGCTGTGTGGTCCCTGTGTGAGCTCATTTGCTGCAGTCATCTCAGCCCTCTGCTCTTGGTTAGTGATGAAGGCGATGAAGGAGATGGTCACCCCTGTTGCAACTCCTTCTGTTGAAACCTTCAGTGATAGCTGGATTCTCGTTGCCTTGCTATTTCAAGACAGTGGGAGCAGATAAGGGTCACCAGACTGACCAGGGTCAGCAGCCCTGCTGGGCAAGTGGCTCCTGAGGTGCTGGTGGCTTGTTCCCCTGAGCCATGCTGGCTTCAGCTTGCTAAGTTTTGACCTTCCCAGAGTGAGGCAAAGGAAGAGACACCACCACAGCTGAGCTGGTGGTTCCCCCAAGTTCCGGTTGGGCCACAGGCAGGGGTTCCCTCCCAGCAGGCTTCCCTGTGCTCTCCTTAGAGAGCCCTCGCTCCCCTCTCAGATACTTATGGCCTCTTTACCTTGTGCATTAGCATCTTTCTCTCTGGATCAGTGAACATGCATAGAATTACAAAGAGGGACATGGAGCAGTCTATTAAATCCATTTTTATAACCAGGCACAGTGGAACATGGCTGTAATCCCAGTACTTGAGGGGCTGAGACAGGAGGATTGCAGGTTGGAGCTTAGCCCCAACAACTTAACAAGACCCTGTTTCAAAATAATAACAAGCCAGGTCTGGTGGTGCACACCTGCAATCCCAGTACTTGGGAGGCTGAGACAGGAGGACTACAGGTTCATGGCCAGCCTCAGCAACTTAGAGAGGCCCTCCTCAACTTAGCAAGACTCTGTTTCAAAATAAAGAAATAAGGGTGAGGGTGTAACTCAGAGGTAGAATGCCCCTGGGTTTAATCCCCAGTGCCTCCTCCCATCAATTTTTACTTACAAAACTGTTTTACCATGAGTATTTAGATTATTTGACTTAATAAACACATTTTACCAAGATCAAAAAGCCCCTCTACTTTTTTTGTATATACAAAAGGGAATTTGAAGGGAAGGAGGAAGGAGGAGGGGTAGAAAATGGAAATGAGTTTTTCTTTTCATTTTTTACATTAGCAGATACGTTTCTCCTCCCTCCCCCCCTCCCTCCCTCCCTCCCTCCCCCCCCCTCTCTCCTTGTTTTGTTTGCGGAACTGGGGATTGAACACAGGGGCATTCTATCTCCAAATTACACTCCCAGCCCCATTTTTTTTATTCTTTATTTTGAAACAGGGTCTCACTAAGTTTCGGAGGGTCTCACTAAGTACCTGAGGCTACCTGCGAACCTTTGATCCTCCTGTTTCAGCCTCCCAGGTACTGGGATTACAAGCAAGCATGTGCCACCACGCACAGCTGATACATTCCTTTTCTGAACCCTCTTTGTAGTTTCTTAAATTTCGAGTAGGAAGGTAAATACCTGGGGCTTGTTTTCTTTCCCTGCTTGGAGATGGGGGTACAGTAGGATACCAGCACCTGTTGAATATGAGCAAAAGAAGACTTTAACCACAGTGTCCTGCAATACATGTGTTAACCCACTTTGGCCAGTAGGATGGAGCCATTGTCTGTGACCAAAGGTGGGCTAGCCAGGAAGCTACTACCCAATAGCCCATCCTCAGGGATAACTTACTTTTGAGCAGTCAACTCTTGTTACACCAAATAGAAGGATCTGGAAGAAATCATCAAACTTGACTGTAGATTGCATTCAGAATTCAGCCTAAAACAAGTTACAAAGTGCCACTTTCTTCCTCCTCCTCCTCCTCCTCCTCCTCCTCCTCTTCTTCTTTTCTTCTCTCTCTCTCTCTCTCTCTCTCTCTCTCTCTTCTTTCAAGTTGTCTAACAGTAACAGAATTGTTTTGATTAGGTTCTATTCATTTCCAGAGTCTCTTGGCCAGTATACAGCCAAGGGACAGGACTCAGTTGACTTCAAATAGTTCCTCATAGCCTCAGATGTACCATACATCACATTAAGAAAAAAGAAACACAATTGCCAAGGCCAAGTAGGTTAACCAGGTGACTTAGGCAGAGTAATTCTATATAGGGATAATGTAAATTTCTAATGATTAAAATACCACAATAATCTTTGTCCATGTTATTTATATTATTCAACTCATGCTTAGTGTCTTTAATCTCTATAGCAAGAGTTTCCAACTCTTTCAAAATGGTCCAGAACACCCTATTTTATATTAAGGACTTACTTTTTTGTGCTGGTGATTGGTACAATGTTTCAGTGACAAAAAGAATGATTTTAAATGTTAATTATAACAACACCTACATCTTTTATAGATAATAGTAACATGTATTTACAAGAAATTTATTTGTCCACAAGATTTTGCTTGGCTGTCATAATTAAGGCCACTGTTTGGTCTAATATATGTTTTATTTCATTTAGATTATAAGCTTCTTAAAATCAGGAATGTGCCATTCGTGGGGAATCTAGATCCTAGGACTTAGGAGAACACTGTGTATAAATATGTCCTTTGTGAATGCCAAGTGAGTGAAAAGTAGTTTAAAGCTTCATCCAGGGACTGTCTGGTAGAAAGTTCTGCCAAATTCTTGGGTATTGTTAAAGGTATACTTTCTAGTGACTTTCATGTTAGAATTAAGCCCATGATTGCTGAAGTGAAAATAACTTTTTAGCCCTGCAGTTAAAAATTCTAATGTTTGTGGTATTTACCTTATGTGATACATTAATAAGGGTAAATGAATTAACTGATGGTTTTTAGGCAAAAACAAGTCTATAGTATCTTAGTTTTGCTGAAAACATTAGAAACTTTGATATTTATATGTGTGCAAATTTAACTGATTTAAAATGTTGCATTTTAATTTAGATATAACTACAGTCACTCAAGCTAATTGACAGCTTATTAAGTCTCTCAGTACTGATTTCCATTTCCCCAGGGATGGAAGAATAATCAGCCTGCTCCCTGGAAGGTAGAAGGGATTGGTAGGCACTTGAGGATGAGTCCTGAAGTCTGGGAGCAAGTCCCTGGGCAGGATTGCGGCTTCAGTGATTAGAACTCGCACCTACCCCGCCTGACACCCCTTCTTATCTATCTGAGTGAGGGGAACAAATACTCATTCAGAAGTCAAGCCTTAGCATTTTAGACTGGGCAGGAGGTAAGACTAGTTAAGGAGTCTCATAAGTTTGTGGCGCTGGGCATTAAACCCAGGGTCTTGTGCATGCTAGGCAAGCACTCTACCACTGAGCATTCCCGGTCTATCTAAGTTTCCCAGGCTGACCTGCAACTTGTGATCCTCCTGCCGTAGCCCGCTGAATAGCTGGGTTTATAGTTATGGGCCACTGCATGCAGCTATGGGTAGGCGATATTGACTTGGAGATGAAAGGGGATAAACCAACTTTAAGTCTCAATTCAGAGCTGGGGATTAATTCCTTTTATCTTCAGGAAATATGGCAGGAGCGAGGCTCAGCCTACCTGCTCTGTGTTTTTTCTGTATCCTTCATACCCGATCAGAACCAAGGCCAGATGCTGTGGGCGAGGCCAGGCAGATGTTCTCCCACGTGGCTCTGTGTGGTATATGGCACTCCCAGAGGCTGAACTTGTCCTTCGGTTCATGTGAGAAAACAGTCCTGTCGGTATTCAGTAGGCTGCTTCTGGGTGCACAGGACCTTCTGGTGCTGAGGGACTTGAGAGACACCAGTGTGTGCTGACATACAAAAGAAAGAAAGAAGTTGGACTGGCATTGTGTAGAGTTGACTTGTGGTGCTCATTCCGTCATGCCCGGTCTCACAGAGTCTTATGGCTTAAGCACTAAGCCCTCCCGTGTGCCGTTAACCTTTTGGGCTGCACACACTGCAGCGTGCAGACAACGAGGCCCCGAGGCCTGCACGTGTCCCACCCTGCCGGGTGCACCGTAGGACGCAGCACAGTACTTCCTTTTCCCCTCCAAGCTCTCCTGCTCCTGGGGGCCCTGATCGGTGTGTGGGTAATCACTGCTCAGTGGGATAAGGGTTTGGGGGTTGTGACATGCGGCCTGTAGGTATCTGATCCAGCAGCGGGGCCCTGGGGTCTGTGTTGGGAACAGGGGAGGGAAAGGTGTTCCAGGTGGGTAGAGAGCAGCTCCTGTGTGTGTGTGTGTGTGTGTGTGTGTGTGTGTGTGTGCGCATACACTCCTGCGTGCCTACCTGCATGTGACTAGAATTCCTGGGGAGAGGGTAATTAATGGCCAACTAGTGAGAGTGCAGAGGTAAGCAGATATCACATCCTGAGGGACTTTGTGCCATGCCAGGGAGTTTGACTTTATTTGAGGACACCAAGAAACCATGGAAGAGTTGTAGGGGAATAAGAATGATGGGATGTTTGTTTTTGAAACATCATTCTGGGGATAGTGGCAGGATTAGGGGGAACTCTGAAAACTGATGAGATTACTGGAACACCCATGGGAGGGAGACACTGGTGGGCAGACAGACATGGAGGCTGCAAGACTTTTTGTGCGTGTATGTGGAAGTGGAGATTGAACTCAGGGGCAGTTCTCCTTCTTAGCTACACCTCTAGCCTCCCCCCTTTTTCGTGTGTGTGCGTGTGTGTGTGGGGGGGTACTGGCGATTGAACTCAGGTGCATTCTATCTCCCAGCTACACTCCCAGCCCCATTTTTTAATTCTTTATTTTGAAACCATCTCACTAGTTGCAGAGAGCCTCACTAAGTAGCTGAGGCTGGCCTCGAACCCGGATCTTCTGGTTCAGCCTCCCAAGTACAAGAATTACAAGTGTGCACCACCACGCACACCCGCACACCCAGCTTTTTAAATTTTTTTTGAGGTACTGGGGATTGACCCCAGAGGCATTCTACCTCTGAGCTATACCTCCAGTCCTATTTTTTATTCTTTATTTTGAAACAGGGTCTCACTAAGTTGCAGAGGGCCTCACTAAGTAGCTGAGGCTGGCTGCAAACATGGATCCTCTGGTCTCAGCCTCCCAAGTACTGGGATTACAAGTGTGCACCACTACGCATGCCTGGCTTTTTTTGGGGGGGGCGGGGGCAGGGTCTCATTAAGTTGCAGAGGGACTCACCAAATTGCTGAGGCTGGCTTCAAACCCACTGACCTTCCTGTCTTGGCCTGGCTAAGACTTGTTTTTTATGGAAGTGGGGAGCGCAGGAGAGGGTGGAGGGCAGGGGCAAGCCAGGTTCCCGGTGTGGCCATGTGGTGAATGGTTTGTGGGCTGGAAGCTGCCCTGCACCCACACAGTGGGAGCAGGTGTGGGGTGAGGCTGAGCCCGGGGTTAGACATTCAGGAGGGGATGGCAGGTGCCTCCTACCCAGCCTCTTTGTTTCAGTGATGCACAATAGTTTATCTGTCACTCAAGACTCACCGTCACCTCCCCCAGCCCAACACACCCTCCCTTTCTGTGCGTGTTTTGGGTTTCCATTTCTCTCCCTGGAGTGTCTGCCCTTCTCCAGTTTGTCTGCTCAAGGACTGTTTCTTCCACACTCAGTACAAGTCCTCCATTCTCAGCCTCCTGGCCCTGCTTCTTCCATACCAACTGCCTATGCCACAGAACTGCCCGCTCGGGGAGCTGCCTTTCCAAACAGACTGAACTCAAAAAGGGCTCTGGGTTACACGCTCCACACAAGGCCCTCCTGCCCCAAACTGTGTAGAAGGAGAGAGGTTTATATGCACGAGTTTGTACCCTCCCCTGTAGTTGAAATCCTCTCTGCTCCCTCTTCCTTTTGAAAAAAGTAAAAAAGATGGTTGAATAAAAGAAAAGACATAGAATTATGGCTTTATTTTTTTCAGAGCTTTTTGCAGAATATTATTGTGATTTACATTAAAATAATGTATGTGCCCCTGAGTTTTTTCTTATTTGATAAGGGTGCAAAAATGTGCAAAATATTTGATGTGATGATTAAACAGGGTTTCTTTTAGCAGCCTTGGTTGATGGGACACACACACACACACACACACACAAACACACACACACCTTTTAATACAGTGATCAAGTTGTATCAGTTGTTTCACTCTGCTTCATTTAATGCAAACTAAATTCCTCTCTCTCTTTCCCAAGAGACTTGTTAGATAAAGCAAGTCTTTGGAGTGGATCTGCTTTATTGAACCACCATATATGCACATATGTGTGTGTGAGAGATGTGCATATGTAGATTAGGGTGGAGTCCCTAAATACAATCCTGAGCAACTTACCCTAGAGGAATCCCTTTAGGCTTAACACACACAGACAGACAGACAGACACACACGTGCAATTTTTATTCTGGCATTAGGTGCCCAGGGAAATAAATTTTCTGTCTATGTCTAGACACATGATTCTTTTTGACTTATGAGATTGACAGAAGGTACAACGCTTTTAAATTAACTGCCAGTTTACCATTAATATGTAAATAAAACATCAAACCTTAAAATTCTACAAATTCTTTCATTTACATTAAGATATATGTAATAGTTGAAAAACATTCTTGTGGGTTTTTTTTTGTAATTTGAATTATACTTTATATTTTGTGGGTACAACATTGAAAGCCAGAGTCATTTTAGTTGGAATTCCCTTAACTTCGTTGAATCAGCCAAGCTTATGCTGCCTTGTCTTCCTTAAGTATGTGATACTGTTGGCTGTGGCTTCAAATTAGTGAAGGGATACATTAGTGTGATGGTTGTTATTGTTGTTGTGTGTGGTACTGGGACTAAACTTACGGGTATACTACCTCTGAGCCACACACCCCCAGCCCTGTTTTATTTTTTTATTTTGAAACAGGGTCTCACTAAGTTCCTGACAGTCTTGCTAAGTTGCTGAAGCTGGCCTTGAGCCTGTGATCCTCCTGTCTTAGCCTCCAGTACTGGGGTTACCGGCATGCACCACTGTGCTTGGCTCTGATGGCTATTATAACCATAAAAGTTATAAGTAAAAATTATTTTTTTTGTGGTGTTGGGGGTTGAACCTAGGGGCATTCTACCTCCGAACTACACTCCCAGCCCTATTTTATTTTTACTTTGAAACAGGGTCTCACTAGGTTGATGAAAGTCTCACTAATGCTGAGACTGTCCTTGATCTTGCGGTCCTCCCATCTCAGCCTCCCAACTACTGGAATTAGAAGCGAGTGCCACCATGTCCAGCCATAAGTAAAAATTATAATGCTTATAATGCTGTATTACAAAACCCCACCCATGTTCTTGTGTGGCTTTCTGTGAGCATGTCCACATTCCTGATATAAGTACTTAATTCATTTTATATGCATTTTTAAAGTATGGATTTTGATTATATGTTGAATTATATTTTATATATAAGTAAATATGACAGTTACATCTTCGGGTTTTATAACCTTTTTTTTTTCACCCTTGCTTAAAACATGTTCATGGAGGACCCAGGCTAGTTAAAATGCTTTCTTCCTACGCATCACTAGGCTGGATGCTTGCACAACTAAAGCCCTTGATAGCGCAAACACCGTGCCTCTCTGCTCTGAGCATAATCCTGCAGGTTCTGCAGTGAAGTGTGGCCTGCCTGGAGAGGATGATGTCATCCCCCTCTCCACGCATGCGCATGCCAAGTGAGGGCGGTGCCGGCTGATGTAGAGATTTATCACCCAGCTCTTTGTGTTCAAGAGTGCATGTGGAAGTTTTCTCTAAATTAACTAATGAGTAAAATTTGGTAATTACCACCGAATCTCAGTACTAATAGGAAGCTACCAGCTTACTGTGTAATTTCGTTGTTGTTGTTTCAAAATACTGCCTTATTTAACACATTTTTATTACTGCTACAACCTGTGTTTTTTATAAGTATAGGATTTTTTTTTTCAGTCTTTGCCACAAACAGTTTTCCCATTTAGTAAGTACTAAAGCGGAATGGCTGACAGGCAAATGAGACCTCTGAAAATGGGCGAGGAGCGCGGTTTGTCTCGTGGGCGGGCTGGCCGGCTCAGGAATCAAGGCGGATGGTGCGGAACCAGCGCTTGTGCCGTTTGTTCAGCTCAAGTGGTCAAGGAATGACTTTTTTTTTTCCCCCCTAACACTCTTTTTACTAGGAAAAAAAAAATCATTTGACTAATTGAATCCGAGGAATGTATGAAATTTCAAACTGCATGAACCTGCCAGTAACCCTGGGAGACATATGGGATTAAAAATATTAGCCTACATTTTATTAATTCGACCTTTTTTTTTTTTAACTCATTTGATTCATTTCATCATTTTTTTTCTTGCTACCATGAAAAAATACTGTTGGAATAGTGTGCCTAAAAGCTTTTGCTCATTGTGAAAATATTTCCGTGGTAATTTTTTTTAATTAAAAAAGTTGACGGGAGGGAGAGTTGTTGGTTTTCTATTTGTTTGGTGTTTAAAATCTAATACCACATAAGCCACTAAGTGAGTGAGTGTGCTGATTCCCAGTGACCAGCTTAGAAAGGTATTTGTCAGCAACAGTGCAGTGCCTCAGGATAAAAAATGAATAACTCCTGGGTGTTGTAGCACACGCCTGTAATCCCAATACTTGGGAAGCTGAGACAGGAGGATCAGAGGTTCAAGATCAGCCTCAGCAACTTAGGGAGACCCTCAGCAACTTAGTGAGACCTTGTTTCAAAATAAAAAAACATCCCAGGGTTGTAGCTCAGAGGTGGAACGCCCCTCCTGGGTTCAGTCCTCAGTAACACACACACACATACACACACACACACACACACACACAGGTTATTATATAGTTGGCATCCCAGACCCTTTGATCAACTAAAAAGGTTTTGCATTGCTGTGTAATATTTCCTCTTACAGCAGAGAGATTAATTTTCCATGTTCAAATGAAGGCTATACTACATAGTATTTAAACTTTACAAGTTGAGAATAGTGCTAAGGGGTATTGGGATACTTGTTGGATATTCTGGGGAAGAAGCTGGAGAAGTTGTTTTTTTCATTACTTCATTTATATATGTTTCTATCCAGCCATTCCACATTTAGTTAGTACCCTTTGCCTGGCTCTGTCCTAGGCATACAGGATACAGCAAGGAGCAAAACACCTGACTTCTGGAAAATTGGCTGTGTGTGTGTGTGTGTGTGTGTGTGTGTGTGTGTGTGTGTGTGTGTGTTTAAAATGATCTGCTTAATGAGCAATAAAATATTCTGGCCCAAATAACAATGTAAAAGGAGTAACAGAATCAGTCTCAGTCTGGACAAATATCATCATCCTAAACCTTAGGGTTGAAATGTTTTAAAATAAATAGATTAAACTCTTAAAATATTCAAAATTAATTGTTTTAGGGAAACGGCAGTTTGTGTATATGTGTGTGCATTTTGACTTGAAACCAGAAGGAAAATCATGCAGCACTACCTACATATTTATTTTTAGTTAACAGCTGTGAAATCTGATTTTAACCCAAGCTGGTCTCCAATAGTATGCACCAAGGTAAAGACCTGAGGGTAGTGGCAGACACTGTCAGGTGAGCATTCCGAACATACTTGTTGAGGACTTGGTTCAAAAGAGTCGTAGTCGCTTGCCTTTTAGAACTTTTAGCTTGGGAAACATCTGGAGCTACAAATAAGCCTCCACAGACTCCAACTTGTGCTGCATTCACTATCCCCTGGAGCTAGCATTTCATTAAAATTCATATTGACTTCTTTATTTCAGATAGTGAAATATACTTTAAATTGTAATATGAATTGTTACTAGAATCCAGTCTCTTTCCACCTACTTGGGCTCTATATAATTTTTAACTTAGGTAATTTAAAGTATGGGTTCAACTAAACGTCTCCTATTTTGACTGCATATCTTTGTCATTTTAATCTTTTCAAGTTGTTTCTCTTCTTCTATCCCTTCTCTCTGTGCTCTTCTCATTTTGCCAAAGTTTTCTCTGCGGTACCCCTGTGCCCCCTGTACACCTATTAGTGACATCAGCAAACCCCTTCGTGGCACATAGAAATAAAAATGTTGCTGACTCCTGGTCTGTGGCTCAAAAATGAGGTTTAGGATCTCAGAAGTGTCTCTCCAAAGTGGCATTTGCTGTTCTGTAACCTCTCTGAGCCCATGGGAAACAAGACTTCCAGGTAGCAGTTGTTAAGTATATCAGATGTTTGGTGCTATTCTAGTAAGTTGAAGAACCACAGCTGGATTCTTTAATGTAAGAGTCAAGAAAGCCTTAGGGATTGAATCTTATCTGCCCTGTAATCTAGAAGCACTAGAACAGCACTGAAGCCATTTATTTTTAATTTTTGATTTTTTTTAAAGCCACACACAGTTTTTATAAATAGCTCTCCAGGGCATGGAACAGAACCTGACTTTTTGATCTGAGGAATTTCACAATTGGGTTCTTCCTGCTTTGTATTGAAAGGTGCATGATATATTTAATATATTTGAAGTATTTATACATGTTTCCTGAGTTTTCTTACTGGGCATGTTTTTAAAAATGGAAATGAGACTTAAAATAATATTTAGAGCTGGCCTAGTGGCACACGCCTATGATCCCAGTATTTAGCTCAAGTTCAAGCTCAGTCAGCCTGGACAACTTAGTAAGATCTGTTTCAAAACTAAAAATTAAAAAAGGGCTGAGTGTCTAGCTAAGTGGTTGAATACCCCTGGGTTCAATCCCTAGTACCAAACTAATTAACTAATTAATTAATTAAGGTGACTACCATAGTACCTACAATACCCAATTTCTTTGTGGTTAGTTTTATTTATTTATTTATTTATTTTTGCGGTACTGGGGATTGAACTCAGAGGCATTCTACCTCCACGCTACACCCCCAGCCCTATTTTTTATTTTGAAACAGGGTCTTACTAAGTTACGGAATGCCTCACTAGGTAGCTGAGGCTGGCCGCGAACTCAGATCCTCTGGTTTCAGCCTCCCAAATGCTGGAATTACAATTGTGCATCACCACGCCCGGCTTTGTGGTTAGTTTTATGTTCCTTCCCTCTTCTTAACTTTCTTTTGTTTTAGAAGCTTCACTTGTCAGTTTTAATAAAAATAGCATCTCTTTTTCTGTGATATAGTCAACAAAAATAGCGTAATAAAACTGGTTAGAATTTATATTCTAGACTATTTGGGGACATGTGCATATATCACAGTAAAGGTGCAACAACTTTCCACACCAATAATTTGTCCTGATTCGTGTGCCTTTTCTTTTCTAGAAAGACTCTGTTTACTGAATTTGAAGGGGAAGTGGAGGGACAGGTAGGCTGAAGTAACTAGAGTGCTAAGAACTAAAGATAAGGTCACGTGAGAGTGAGTCCCTGACTCCCAGTGGACAGAGGAAGCTGAGGTTTTTATTGTTTTGTTTTCTCTACCCTATTTGCAAATCAATATACATTCTTCCTGTGGGTGGCCTGGAATATAGCAGCTCTAACTCTGTCATCCACTCCTTCATGGGTTAATAAATATAGTTCAGGAAGTCAGCAGTAGATGTCAAGAATGCTTTGGAGTGAGGACCTAAGTCGCACGGTCCCTTATTGGGGGATCAGCACTAGACGAGGACATCGTTCTTGGCAAGGTTGCATGACTGACAAGTGGGGCTCTTTCTGTAGCGTGGAGGCCAGGACCATGTTGTGGAGGCACTTTGAGAGGGCTCTGCTGTGTCCTGGCCACGCTGCACCGGGGGCTTGTGGGAAAGCGAGAAAGCATATGCATTCTCTTATCTGAGCTGGAAAAGGGAATCCTCTTGTCAACTACCTGTAGGTTGGGATGTACAGCCGTAGGTTATTCCTAGTATTTCTGTCACATGATCTGCCTTGTTTGCATAGTTTCCCTAGCCCTTTGTGCTGCTTATGAAACTTTTCATAACTTGCCTTGCTCTCTGGTCATTGATAAGCTTTCTCTTTGAGGGATGGCATTGGACCTGTTCTGTTTTGCATTTACCCCAATGCCATCTGTGTCCACCAAAGAATCAAGATGGACTCAGTCTTTGTAGGTACCATCAGTGAATTACAATGACTGACAGTGAATTGTTGAAACTAGATTAGCGTCCGTTCAAGAGTTTTGAAGGAACCTGAGGATGAAATTGCAGAACTCTTGGCTCAGATGTTTGTCTTCTGTAAACAGCCACTGTTTAAAATAAAATCTTGGTGGGTTGCCAGGACAAAGCATGGTGCCTTGGAAAGGAAAATGGCCTGGTGATCTGGCACCCTGAGCTCAGTGCCAAGTCCCCCAGAACCTCAGGGTCCTCAACAGGACGAGTTTGCTGCAAAGCTTGTGGCGATGGTCAGTGCCATAGTTAAATCCTGTTAAACGGTTCTCTGTGCACGTGTAAGCATTCTATGGACAGGCAGATTTACTTAAGAGAACATTAGAAGACACTCACGTTACTCATTCTTTGTGCTCATGAATGATGGGTTCTAGAGACTGGGTTAATTCCTATCTCTCCCCAAAGTGTTGATTTTGTCATTTGTTTGCTTGCTTTAGCAAGCAGTTATATTGCCCGGATCCATGCAGCAAACTCTGGCTCCTCTGCAGTAAGCAGCAACTCAGAATCTTTGTCCAAATCTTTAATCTTCAGCAGGGCCCCTTGGAGCTGACCGCACGCGTGGGAGGCTCCGTGGAAAGCCAGAGGATTGGGCCCCGTTGATAAATAAAATTTGAGATCCTGCTTCTGCTTTCCAAGATTTCTCCTCTCTGTTTCAACTGTCGAGGCAGCCATGAGTGCATCCTGGTTCTTAACAGCTCTCGGTGACTTCCACTTTGCACTGCTCTCAGGCTGACAGCCCTAGAGAAGAGAAACTTCCCTGGTGCTACTCCGGTTTCCAGGCACATCTCCTTGCTTTTGGTCACCCTGGAGGGTCTTGACAGTCATCATCCGTGACATTACCGTGTCGGGGCTGCTCCAGGAAGCACATTTACTTTCAGTGCTTTTCTTGTTTTCTAATTCCAAGTTATATCTCATAATGGTTGTGTTACCAACCCAACATTTTGGATGCTTTCTTATAGTATGTGGCAAAAACAAATAGAAAAATGGGGATAGGGAAGCAGCCCCTCCCCAGTTGTTCTGCATGCAACAATGATAGTTATTTTATTTTATTTTTTTTTTGCGGTACTGGGGATTGAACTCAAGGGCATTCTACCTCTGAGCTATACCCCCAGCCCTATTTTTTTCATTCTCTATTTTGGAACCGAGTCTCACTAAGTTGCGGAGTGCCTCACTAGGTAGCTGAGGCTGGCTGCGAACCTGGATCCTCTGGTCTCAACCTACCAAATGCTAGGATTACAATCGTGCGCCACCATGCCCGGCTTTGATAGTTAATAATTTTGATGAGCATCCCTGAATCTAAATTACCTCTCTTAGAGACATCCAACAGGATATCATAAGATGTGATTATGAATATAAATAAGTTGACCCCCAATTTCCAAGTTGGCATTTGATCTGGTGGCCTGGGCAGGACATGTTTGGACTGCAAAAATTAATTTTGCTTGAATGGATTTGGGCCTGGCCTGAATTGCCTGCTGCATGCTTTTTTTCTACAGTATTCCCACACCCTTCTCAGATCTTGAAGGACCAGGAAGAGCTGGTTTTGAGTGAAAAGAGGGACCTCAGCTATGTTGGAAACTGGAGCAGCAGCAGTCCCTCTTACCACATTAGCCATTGATGTGCCTCCAGGGGGCACGGCCCAGAAAACCTGGAGGAAGAGAGCTAAAGGGAGTGGGGGCCGGCCCTCGCTATTTATAATCCCCCCACTGCCTGGCCAGGGCTTATTTTTAACCAGGCTCTGAACGTCTGAGAGGAGGAGGCGTTTGGCTCCCCCTAGAGAGCTTAATGTGCCACAAATAGCAGTTTTCCAAAGCAGTGTTGCTGTTTTCTTTGCCAGTACCTAAATTAATCTGCAAGATTAAAATGAGGATTTGATAAATGATCTAGACTGATTTCATATCCGGTCTCTTGGGAACCAGATTTGTATTGCTAGAAACGGCTGAGTCTTTTGGGATACTAGCCTTTGGGCGTGTATGCAGATCGCCACTCCACATTAAAATGGAAGAAAATGCTGTGATCATAGGCTGCTTTTCATAGAATTTAAATGTTTGCATATGATGATGTTTCTTAAGTTGATGTAATGGGTGTGAAGAAAGGTACAGTATGGCATTGGATAGATTGGATATTAAATGTCACTCTCAATAACTTTACTTTCTCCTCGTGTGTTTCAGGGTTTCGAAAAAACGATGAAATGAAAGCTATGGATGTTTTGCCAATTCTGAAGGAGAAAGTTGCATATCTTTCAGGTAAAGTATAACTTTGTAATCTGCTTCATTTGACTAAGCTGACACAATGTCAGAGTTTGACATTCTAAACTAGCTCACCTGCCACAACATATAAAAACATTGACATTTCAGTGGATTTTTTAACTGCTTTATCCTTATAGCATTTTCCTGAGAAATTAATGCCCAAGGTAGTTTTCTTCCAGCCAGCAGGTACAACGTTAAGTCAGGTGATTCAGTGATCAGAATACCTCTCTCTGTCATTCAGCAAACATTTGGTTGTTCTGCCCCCCGCAGTAAGTAAAACAACTGATTTTTAAAAGTTGGCCACCTCAGCAAAAGTGGTGGGACTGAGTGTGTGCAGATGGGTCCTGGCATGTCACCTCGGTACCTTGTTTTCTGGAGCTCTTTGCTACCTCTGCTTCTGGGAAGTCCTCTTACCCTTGAGCTCTCCTCCTCCTGGGCTCCGCTCCTGGAATGACAAGAACCTAAGGCACGGACCATGCAGGGATCTCTCCCAGCTGAGTCCCCCCCTTCCCTGTCCTTTGGGTCCAGCCCTCTGCAGCATGGAGACTGGACAGCTCCCTCAGTCCACAGGGCACCTAAGGGCCTTCCCTCATGCCTGCAGGTCAGGTTTCAGCCTTTTGACTTTGTCCTTAGCGTCTCCCTCCTGAACAGACAGAACAGCCTTTGAGTATTATACCTTAGGCACCAGTTCACTTGTTACAGAACAAAGGTTTGTAGGATTTTTCTGCTCTGTTTTAGCAGGAAATAAATCTATAGACTGTCATGTGCTCCTAGGCAGTCTTCCTGGAAGCCTTTCTTGATACGTTTTAATTTTTCTTTAACAGGCATACTGTGCTGCTGTGATATGTCCTGCTATATGCTTTTATTTGTTTTGTGTGTCCTTTGGGTATGGTTTCTAGTATATATTCAGGACAGAGCTGCCTATGGTGTTTTTGCCAGTCTTGCTTTGCTTCGTGTCCAGCAGCATTTTTTTTTTTTTTGCCCCCTAGTAAAGACTGATGATTTTGCAGAAGTGAATCTAGTTCATAATGCATTTGGAAGGTTAATAGAAGAGTTTAAGAAGTTCATGAAGAGAAAAGGATGCTAAGTTGTTGGAAATACATGGTAAAAATAAGTAAATTCCTGGTTTATAATACACAGAACCTTAAAAGTAGCATTCTTTTGTTCTTTTGTAATCATTTCCTTACATACTGCATACTGAAAGATACATGCCAGTTTTGTGAATTCCTGATTCTGTAGTTAACACAGATTTTAAAGCTAGTGTAACTAAAAGACTCTACTTTTAAATCTTAAGAGTCATCAATGAGGAAGGTGTAAAAAGAAGCCAGTCCCTCAGGTTTATCTGTTCAAAGTATAAGAGTCAGGGTCTGAGGCGAGAGCCCCTGCTGCGCCATCCTGCCGGGGCCTCGGCTGTCCCACTGTCCTCTTTCCTTAAGGACGTGGAGATGAACACACAAAGACGGGTGGACAGTTCAGATTGGCAGATTGTATTTGCATTCATTCTTTCATTAGGCAGCCAATACAGAACGTAATATCAGGTGGCATTTTTATCTAACTTACCATCAAAACTCAAACCCTTCCCCTTTTAACTAATCGGAGAAATCAAACCAGGAGTCTTCTTGAGATTGTCGTAAACCTTTAGTGAAACCTTAAATTCTACAGAGTTCAAGTTGGATATCTTTGGTGGAGAGGGAGTTTTACAATTATCATAAATTAGAACAAAACCATTTAAAAATATTAGCGATGGCAGGACTTATCTCAGCTGTGGGGGCAAAAGTGGAGTTAGTAGACTCCGCCATACTTTTATAGTATTTCTTAACTTAGGACCAGAACTAGCCGGCTGTGTTACTTGAGTTCATTGCTGGCTATCTTAGGCTCATCATTATCTTCTTTATATGTTCGGAGAAGGGGACATAAAAATTAAAAGCAAATTGACTACTTGTGATATATTTTTTAAAAAGTTCCAATGAAAGAGTAAATTTTCATAAATAATTTATACCTTTGACTTCATTTTTTCTTTTTATTAAGTTATAATTTGCACACCATTAATAAATCCACCTTTTTAAAGTGTATGATTTTAAAGTACTTTTCGTGTGTGTGTGTGTGTGTGTGTGTGTGTGTGTGTGTGTGTGTATGTGTTACTGGGGAATGAACTCAGGGGCATTCTGCCTCCAAACTATGCTCCCAGTCCTTTTTTATATATTTTATTTTGGAACATGGTCTTGTGAGGTTACTGAGGCTGGTCTCCAGCCTGTGATTCTTTTACCTCAGCCTCCCAAGGACTGGGATTACAGGTGTGTGCCACCACACCTGGCTCACAGTACTTTTTAAAGTAAATTTTAATGCATTCACAAAGTTGCACAACCATCACCATTGTCAAATTTCAAACATTTTCATCACCTTCCAAAGAACCCACTCTCCTTTCCCCAGCCCCTCACCCTGGCAACCACTAATCTACTTTCTGCACTGCCCTCATTTTTAACATATTAGGGAATATTTGTAAAAGCTTTCCATGCAAATAACTCCTAGTAACTAAATCTAAGTAGAATAGGAAGGGCTTTTGTAAAAGCAGGCCAAAAGGTAAGTAATTCTAAGACATTGGGCAAAATCTCCAAAATCTTAGGGTTCCTCAAACTTGAATATTTGTGGTCTTTAGTCTTATCTCCAGGTATTCTAAAAGTACTTATTGCACCAAAGTAAGATAGTAATACACTACATCTGCCACTTAGGATGAACAAATGAAGTTAAATGGCACATCTGACTTCCCGCTTGAGTCAGAAGAGGGCTGTGGTTTGCGTGTGTCCCCTCCGAGTTCAGGTATTAACAGTGCAGTGGTAGAGGCCGCATACCATGTTGAGGACATAGCACTCCTCCCCTGGGAAGGCTGCGGCCCCCACCAGGTACCTAACTTGCTGCACCTTGGTCCTGGACTGGCCAGCCTCCAGAACCTGGCGAAGATTACTTGCTGATCTTTACAAGTTCCCATTCTGTGGTATTCTATTATAATGGCGCAAATGGAGTAAGACATAGCCGGTCAAAGAAGTGTAGCTTGTATTTAATGTAGTTTATATGCACGGAAGTTCCCCCTCATCTCTGATTTGACTTTCCGTGGTTTCAGTTACCCTCGTTCAACTGTGGTCCAAACATTTAATAATTGTATTAAGTCTTTCAAGAGAAAGAGATCATATACACAAAACTTTTAGTACAGCATATTGTTATAAAGGTTATGTTTTATCACTAGCTGTTGTTAATTTCTTTCTGTGCCTAACATAATTAAACTTTATAATAGATATGCATGTATAGGGAAAAAATGTGTTCTCTATGTGTGTGTGTATATGTACACTCTGAGTAATTTTTATGTAAATTCCAGATGTCATAATTTTGTTCATAAATGATAAGTTTTTTAAAAACCCACATATCAGTAGACCTAAAAATTCAAATTTTTCTTTGTTTTGTTTTGTTACTGGGGATTGAACTCAGGGTCATTCTGCCTCCAAGTTATACCCCTAGCCCATTTTTAATTTTTTGTTTTGAAAGAGTATCTTGTTAGGTTACTGGAAGTCTTGCTATGTTGCTGAGGCTGGTCTTGGGCCTGAGCCTGTAATCTTCCTGTCTCAGTTTCCCAAGTACTGGGATTATAAGTGTGTGCTGCTATGTCTGACTAATTATAATTCTTTAATATAAAAAACCAATTAATAGTCATATTTCTCTACTTGTCTCTCTTTAGCTGTTTAAAAAAAATAAGATACACATTGTAATTGATTGAGATAGCTTGATAAGTGTCTTTTAATCTATATGTTCTTCCTCCACCTGGCTGCTTTTATTTCTCCATAATGTTTATTAGGTGAGGAAATTAAGAATAGTGTAGAGAGCTGGGCGTGGTGGCGCACGCTTGTAATCCCAGCATTCGGGAGGCTGAGACCAGACCAGAGGATCCGGGTTCGCGGCCAGCCTCAGCTACCTAGTGAGGCACTCCGCAACTTAGTGAGACTCAGTTTCAAAATAAAGAATACAAAATAGGACTGGGGGTGTAGCTCGGAGGTAGAATGCCCCTGAGTTCAATCCCCAGTACCGCAAAAAAAAAAAAAAAAAAAAGAATAGTGTAGAATTCTTTACATTTCTGACTTTGTGTCACTGGTGGTCATTTGACACATTTCTTTTCCCCTATGTATCCTACAAAGTAGGAATTAGGCCCCAGGGCTTGATTAAACTTAGATTTTGCAGAGATAGAGGCAGCAATACTTACTTAGTGGTATCCTTTGCTTCTTTGGAGAGTTTTATTGGGAGAGTCTGATTCCCTCCTCCCCTTTTTATCACGTTAACCCCTTATATCATGTTATGTTCACTGATGAGGGAGCTCTGTTGGTACCTGTGATTTAGTGTTATTCTCATTGAATACTTGAATTACTTGGTTACAAATAACTTAAGACTTCTTTAGATTACAGGATTGAACAGTACCTGTGGGTCATTTGGGGTATTCACAGTCAGAATTAAGTTTCATTACTGTTTCGAATGCACGTGTAATCATTCTAGAAAACTGAAAAAGGCATTATGAAAAAATTAAGTTTTTAAAATATCAGCCTCTTCTGCTGCGTATTGTTTTCATCTTATCAAAAGGAAAGAATCTTTTGTTGTCATTTTCTTGCTTGCTTTTTAATTTTACCCCTGCTGAATGATTTCGGTGCATAGAAAATAAGACTTTCATATTGTAACGTGAAGTTTGAGATCTTCTGAAGAGAAATGATCAGAATTGTAAAGCTAAATGAAGGATCTGCTTAAGAAGGATACGTTTTTCTTCTCAACTTTTTTGACAGTGTGAGGGAAGTAATAAAGTAAAGGTGACAGTTTCACCAAAACTCTCCAGTGATACCAAGCTGAATCTATTATAGTTGTGTACATGTTAATGAGAAACCTGCCTTCTTGTCTATCAAGGTCAAATCCTCTGAGATTTTTACTCCTAATGCATGATGTAATTTTTCTCAAGTCCTTGAGCTAATAGTCCAGATGTGCTTTAAAATTCTTGTATGCTTGTCACTTTTTGATATCTGTGGCTTTGTGTAAGAGATTGGCAAAGCTTGGCCTCTGGCGGTTGATGCCATTGATCCCAGATTATATAAATTATTCAGTCATTGATGTGAAGTTTGAATGACATTCTTTTCTTTTTCCTTTTAAAACTGACAACCCAATTTGGTTGGTAGAAAAGAGAAGCTTTGGAATGCAAGGGAGGGAAGAGAGGAAAAGGGGAGGGATGAGAGAGGAAGGTTAAGAGAGAGGTAGTTGTTAAGGTGAATGAAACACATACTCATGAGAACTTTTTTCTCTCCAGATATAAAACTAAAGAAAAGATTTTTTTCCAACACGCTAGAATCAAAAGACAATGCCACTGTAGTATTTTCCATTTGTCTTTGGAAACTCAGACTTTTTCTTCTGAGTCCTGTGAGGGATGTAATAGCCTTTTCATATCTCAGGTGACACAGGACTCTTGGTTTTGCATGACTCTCCCTGCCTGTGTGGTTGGTTTAGGTGTAGTTTTGACAGTGAATGGGTGATGATATTATACTTGTGATGGCATGTAGAAAGTCCTGTCTAAATGCGTACATTTAGACAAAATGAAACATTTAACCATGTTTGTTTTTTAGGTGGTAGAGATAAGCGTGGAGGTCCCATTTTAACATTTCCAGCTCGCAGCAATCATGACAGAATACGGCAAGAGGATCTCAGGAGACTCATTTCATATCTAGCCTGCATTCCTAGGTAAGTTCTGTGTGGCCTGGGGCCTGTCACTGTTTCATGTCTCCAAGAGACGTGGTCCATGCTCTAGAAAACAGCTAAATGGTAACCTGAATTCTAGGGAGACAAAGATAAAATTAAGGTCATGATCCTTCTTATTTCCAATTTGTGACCATTATTTCCTTGTGTAAAATACTCTGGGCGGCATTGTGTATTAAAGACCTTTGTGTATTGACTATGGATTTGGGATACTCACTTAAGCCTGGATTTTAAGATCCCAGGCACCTGAGTTAGAAATCAGGCACTCGTCATTAATGAGTCTAATACCAAGACACAGTGGACTGCATGGTTAGGTACGGGGTGCTTTGTGTTGTTGTTGTTGTTATTGTTGTTGTACTGGGGATTGAACCCAGGAGTATTCTACCTCTGAGCTACACCTCCCAGCCCTTTTTTTTTTTATTTTGAAACAAGGTCTCACTAAGTTGTGGAGGGCCTAAGTTGCTAAAGCTAGCCTAGAACCTGTGATCCTCCTGTCTCAGCCTCCCAAGTTCTGGTTTTATAAGCATCTTCATGCTGAGCTTGTATTCCTTACAAATATTCTCTTACTTTGCAGCATGAAGGTTGTGGGGTGTTAATAATCCTTGTTAGCTAATATGCTGTTTGGGGACCTCCATTAAATCTGAGACTTAAAATTAATGATAAGATTTTGGTTGTGGGTACTGAAGAACATCAAAGATAAGCAATATTTTATTTCCTAGAGAGGACTGAAATGAGGAACAGAGTCGTAGGAACTGTCCTGTGTCTCTACCTGAGGAAACTAGAATTTCGTTTCTGCTTTTAGAATGTGTGTTATTTAGGCCTTACTTATAGAGCTAGCTGACAGCTGATGGAGATTTCAAATCTCCATTTAGTCTTTTCAGTTAATTTTTGGAAAATAGGATACTATTCTGATACAGTCCACGGATATAACCACACCAGGAGAAGAGATTGGGTAGTGTTGAAGGTTGGAAGTGTGCTTTCCTGAGAAGAAAGGGTAAGTCCTGGGGTTTCTTCCAGAAAGGTACATGCTGAAAGAGGGGGTAAATAGTGTCTTTGATGGAGTGAGAGGCATTTCCTAAGAGACTCATTTAGGACATGTAAAAGAAGACTTGGTCCTAGAGGAGGCTAGAATACACGGTACCTGTAAGGGACAGGCCACGCAAAAGAATAATGTAAGACGGTAAATAACAGTACAGTAGGTTTGACTAAGTTCCACCAAGTGTGTGGTCTGTGACACTCTAAGCTATTTATCGCATATCCTAAGCACAATAAATTGTGCGTTTATCAGAGTGAATTTGGTGTTCATCCAGGTGATTTTGAAAAATACTTACATAATTGGAATACTATATAGAACTTTGACAAATTATTGTCTGGTTTTGAAATATATGTTGATTGTAAATATTTAAAAATGACTTCTCATTTTTTTCATGTTTGAGTTGGCACCAGCCAGGGAGATGACTGTGCCCTTCTTTTTGTATCAGATCTTAGCAGTAGTTTATGAAAGTCAGCATTTGGTCTTGATGGTTTGATTGGCTACGGATGTTCTTATGGGGTTTTTTTGTTTTTGTTTTTTTTTTTTTTGTTTGGGGTGTCCTTAATAGTGTAACTATTACTGTGTGTCCTCAGAGACTGTGTAATAGAGTCCTCCTTTCTCTTTCTTCATTCTACCTCCGAGCCACATCCCCAGCCCTATATATATATATTTTTTCTTTTTTGTGGTACTAGGGATTGAACTCAGGGGCATTCTACCTCCGAGCTATACCCCCAGCCCTATTTTTTTATTCTTTATTTTGAAACCGGGTCTCACTAAGTTGTGGAGTGCCTCACTAGGTAGCTGAGGCTGGCCGCGAACCCGGATCCTCCGGTCTCAGCCTCCTTAATGCTGGGATTACAAGTGTGAGCCACCACGCCTGGCTTTCTTTGGACTTATTAACTGTTGAATTCACAGGCTTGGAAAAGGGTTTAGAAGTTATTTACTACTCACTGTCACTTATAAATATATAAATTCTTATGTATGAAGTTCTGTGCTAATGATGGAAAAAGATGTGAAAATACTAAAGACAATGTAAAAAAAACAAAAAACTTGTCACCCAAAGTGGTACTTGTCCGATGATTAATTAAAAATTAAAGTTGGAGCTGGGCACAGGGGCGCATGCCTATAATCCTAGTACAAGAGGCTGGTAGGTTTGCAACCAGCCTCAGCAACTTAGTGACGCTGTTTCAAAATAAAAAATAAAAAAGACTGGGGATGTAACTCAGAGATAGACTGCCTCTGGGTTGGATCCCCAGTTCTAATAAATCAATAAGTAAGTAAGTAGGGGCTATAAGTGTAGCTCTCTGATGAGAAATGTGCTTAGCACGTACAAAGCCATGGGTTTCATCCCTGTCACCAAAATAGATAGATGAATGAAAGAATGAATGGATGAAGAGTTTGGTGTTCATCCAGGTGATTTCAGAGAATATTTACATACTTGGAATATTATATATACCTTTGGAAATTTATTGTCTGGTCTTGAAATCTATGTTGATAGTAAATATTAAAAATTAATTTTCATTGATATCAAATAATCAGTTCAAGTACATTTTGGATCATCTGGATGACTGACTTAGAATGCTCCTGGGTTCAATCCCTAGTACCATAAAAAGAAAAAATAATACTTTTTCATGGAAAATTGTGAGCACACACAAAAGTAGAATAGTAAAACATCCATGAATTTGTAAATCCCTGGGCTCAGGCAGTGCAGAGTCCCTTGTTCCCTTATGAAGTGTGCTGACAAGGAAAGTGCGGGCCTCAGGATCAGAGTCACTGACTGGGAACCGGTGACTTAATTACTTTTATTGGTTTGCTAATAGCAAAATGTAGTAATAATCAGTATATCTTGGGATATTGCAAGTGTTTAATAAGGTTATTTATGTACATTCCAGCAGAATGCCTCAAAAAATAGTCTACCAATTTCCTTGGAACTTTCACACTTGTTCTTTTATTTTCCTTTTGCCATGCTTTCGAGAGGCACACCATACTACTTTCTTCCGCATGCCTTTGCCAGAGTCAGTGTCCCACAGTGGAACATAAATGTGACCTAAGCAGCGGCGAGGGGTTCCAGTGCTATTTCAGGGGTCACCTCCCCCCCTCTCCTTTAAAAAAGAATTGGAGTAGCGGGGGGATGGACAGGGTGGATTTGCAGGGAAGTGTCTGTCCTGTGTGAAGGAGTGAGCAGCTGTAGTCGCTCTTGCTGGTGTCACTGCATTCCTGCACAGCGATGAACAGAGCGCCTCTGTGTGGTTATCGCTCTTGTTGTTTGAAGCATACTTTAGTCTATATTCCAGGACATTTTGCTTTCTTTACAGTGTTTTATACTAGCCCCTCTGTTGTTGCTAATGAAATGTGACAATTATTTGATTATTTGAGAACACTCATACTTTCTTCATCTAGGAACCAAAGAAAGTTAGGTATTCTCTTTTTTGGAGATCTGTATTAGTGGGGACCTTAGTTTTATCTAAAATTTTCCTACAGAAAGCATGGGGCTCTCAGGTAAAACTGTTTAAGTCTGTCTTCAGGGTACAAGCGGGCCTTCGAGCCCTTCTCCTATTAGGCCACTTTGTTTTTGAACCTTTGTTTCTTTCTTCTTCTTCTTCTTTTTTTTTTTTTTTTTTTTTTTTTTTTTTGGTACTGGGGATTGAACCCAAGGGCGTTCTACCTCCGAGCTCCACCCCCAGTCCTATTTTTTATTCTTTTATTTTGAAACAGGGTCTCACTAAGTTGCGGAGAACCTCACTAAGTAGCTGAGGCTGGCCGCGAACCCAGATCCTCCAGTCTCAGCCTCCCAAGTACTGGGATTACAAGCGTGCACCACCACGCCCCACTGAACATAGCAGCTGGATTTGGGGATGTTTGCAAGTTGCTGTTGTCTTAAGAATGGTGGGTTTTTAGCAGGATCAAAGCAGGTGCACTGAAAGGCTGTGCACTTCCAGCCCTGCTCATGCGCTGTTTTACTACTTAGGAAGCCACTGGCTGCTAGGAGGGAGAAAGGTACTAGTTAATCCTCCCATAAACTGTGCAAGCACAGTGTGCCTTTTGGTCTTGGTGTTCTCCAGCCTGTTCCTGTTGTTAGGCTTGGAGTTATTCAGGATTCCGTTTAAGCCCCTCTCAAGTGGAGGGGCTTTGTAGTTTGTGTGCGTACTGCGTGCTGCGTGAGGCCCTGTCAGGAGAAAGGCAGACTGCAGGGGAATTTATGTGGGTATGGTGAAGACCGAGGTTTAAGTGCAGCCTGCCAGACAGCGCCTGGCCAAACAAATAGAACATACTGCTGCGCCTTTCCGGTGTGCTGTCTTCGGTGTATGGCTCTGGGGTGGTGGCTCTGCGGTGGCATGCCTCGGGAGGGCCACAGGCTTCCTCTGAGAGCGTGGAATCCATGTACCCCGTCCTCCTGTGCTCCAGCTGCACTGCCCCAGCACCTCTGAGTCCGGTAGTTTCTGTGAATGGAATCTTGCAGAGTTGCAAACCCTAATGAGCCCAGGGAGGCCCAGAGTGCTTGAGTGCTGTGATTTGGGGAACTTTAGGAGACCTTTTCCTCTAGGTTTTGTGAAGGAGGCCAGAAAACCAATAAGGCTTGTGCCTGTGATGTTGGTGGGGTTGTGGCCCAGGATCTGCCTGGGACCCGGAAAGGTGAGAGTGATGTGAGCCAGTGATAAGTCACCTTCGGTTCCTGTTCTCGCACCGAGTTAACAGGTTAATGACATCATCCCTAAACATTTTCGGCATTCGAGTGATAAGCTAGGCTGCTGGGCCGCTTTGTCTTCATGGCTTTGAATCCCATGTTCCTATGACTGTGAGCTGGGTTCTTCTGCTGTGTCCTACACATAGACGTCTTTGATGTACCCTCTTATACTGATGTGGATGTCATGTGTACTTTGCATTAGTGAAACTTTGAATGCCAATTGCCATGATAGAATGAATTCAGATAACAAAATAGGATGGGAGGGGTGGATAGGGGAGCAATTGTGAAGCTTTGAATTCCAGTTGCCTTGATAGCCGGAATCAAGATAAGATAGGGCAGAAGGGAAAAGGTAGAGGAGCAAGCCTGTGCAAGAGAGCATGACGTGTGTGTGTGTGTGTGTGTGTGTGTGTGTGTGTGTGTGTGCACTCGAGCATGTTCAGTACTAGGATTGAACCCAGGGGATCCTAACTTCAAGCTGAATCCTCAGACTGATTTTATTTTAATTTATTTGAAGCAAGGTCTCACTAGGTTGCTGAGAGTCTTGCTTTGTTACTGAGGCTGTCTTCGAACCTGCGATCCTCCTGTCTTAGCCTCCCAAGTACTGGGATTACAAGCATGTGCCACCATGCCCAGCTGTAAAATTGGCTTTAATGTAGTCTTTTTGTTTGTTAGCTTTTTAACATTTCTCAGTGTTTCTGAGTTTATTTTCTGAGTTTTCAGTTGTTACTAGTTTTTTAGGGCAATTACACGATACAGAAATATGTTAAATGTCTTTCCATCATCACAGTGCATTTACATTAGGTGAAAACCTCAATCTAGTTGAATATTCATTAGGGCTAAGGTATATTTCCAAGACCTTGCAGGCAGTCACGACCTGGTTAATAGCTGGTGCTGGCATTAGTGGCTAGAGCAGACTGTAGGGCAAGATGATGAGGCTTCCTTAGCTGTGGGGCCATTCAGAAGCCATAACCAATGCTTCCGTAAGTAAACATAAGTTACCACAGAGTGAGATCATGGACTTTTCAGCCTGTTTAAGGACGACTTGATTCTGCTGTTTAATCTTTACTACATCTGTGCATTATACACATTTCTCATATACTTAGAGGTTGGGATTTAATAAAATTAGAAACTTCCTTTTTTCTTTATTTTTGTGAGACAGCGGCTCTCTGCATTGTCCAGGCTGCTCTCAAACTCCTTTGCTTGAGCTTCTGGCCTCCTGAGTGTGGGGACTGGAAGCATGTGCCATCGCATCCAGCTGAAACCGGCTTTTTTGTTTTAACTGCTAGGAGGGTGGCAAGGAAGAATCTGATGACTTCTAGCATGGCATTGCTGTTCACTATGGCTGCCATACCATCAGTGCAAACAAACGTAAAGGCAGCAAAGTCTTAGTACTATTAACACTAGGGTTGCCCCACAGAGCCTGCCAGAGGGCGCCCGGAACCCAGGGGTGGGGGGACCTTACTTAGGGAACCTGTGAGCTAGCTTAAAGGCCAGTGATAGGGTATACAGAACAAGATGGGACATTGGAAAGCCCTCAGCCTCACTGGCCTCGCTGCGGGGGGTTCATTGGCAGAGCTTGTGGTTTTGGGTGTCCTGGGTGACCGCTGTCCCCAACTTGGGCTCTGCATGCCATTAAGGGTTTGTACCTATTTGCTACTTTGCCTATAGTTAATAGATGACTGTGTTCAGTTAATGTATCAAAAGCCAGAGAAATGGCCAGGATGGTGGTTGTTTTCCTACTGAAGAGAAGACAGGATGTAAAACCATAGACTTGGAAAGTTTCTGAAGTTGACATATATGAATCCATCATTGTTTGTCGATCTGTATGTGGTCCAGTTCTGAGCCACTGCTGCTAGGTGAGCCAGCCGTGCTCTCTGGTTTTTGAGGCCAGTGTGCAGCTCCTCCACAAGCATGAGGAAGAAGGCAGAATTGTCGGCATCTGACATTCCAGGAGGCCCTGCGCAGGCCACGCGGCAGGAGCTGCAGCCTGCGCCTTCAGCCCGTGGTATCTTTCTTCACAGTGAGGAGGTCTGCAAGCGAGGCTTCACGGTGATTGTGGACATGCGTGGATCCAAGTGGGACTCCATCAAGCCGTTGCTGAAGATCCTGCAGGAGTCCTTCCCCTGCTGCATCCATGTGGCCCTCATCATCAAGCCAGACAACTTCTGGCAGAAGCAGAGGACGAATTTTGGCAGTTCTAAATTTGAATTTGAGGTAACTTCCCTGTGTAGCCAGATGCACTAAAGCCATAGGTGTGGGTTATTAAAAGCTGACTTATTCTCACCATTTTAGGCTGATAACAGATCTTTAAAATGATGTATCGGACAGGAATTGCATGCCTCATGTACACACCGTTTGCAGAATTAGTCAGTGCATACGGCCTTGGCTTCGTTATCCCAGTGGATCTTTTGACATAGGGTTTTAGGTTTCAGCCCTCCTGGTTCGGTGTTGGGCTGCAGAGGGTGCCACATGCCCCGGGAAGGAGGAGCCTGTGTCAGCCCTTCATCTGGACAGCTGTCCCACTCTGTAATGTCACTACAGAGAATGGTCTGTCGTCTCTTTTACGTAGTAGATACCGCAGTTATGAAAATACAGATATTCTGTTAAAACTATGCAGAATCCAGAATTCAGTTAAGCAGACAAGATTGCTGTTCTTTAAGCAGTTAGGAAAAACAAACCTCCGCCTGCTAACTCGCTTCCTTTCCACTGTTAACCACCTCTCCTTCAGCTACCACAGCTCTGACAAGGCTTTTGATGTGGTCAGTTTAGTAAGATGATTACTCCTAACAGCTTGAAACTTAGTTCGTGCTCTGTTCTCTAATGAAATTGGGATATTTTATACTAATATAATAATTTTTGGCTGAATGGCTTTCTTCTAGCAACTCTGGCCAAACATAGCTTTCAATGTGTATATTCATGTATTTTAAGGTAAATAAAATAATACACATGAAAACACATTAAGTCTTTAGGCCATATGCTCTACTTTTCAAAGTGTTCTCTCGTGTGCACTTCTTGGATTTTTCAAATCTTTTTCTGTAGTACTGATTTTCCTATTTGGAATCTGAATTTGGTTTCAGTTTAAATTTGTAACAACACTGGAAAAGTTTAGGTGAAAGATAGAGTAAGCTTTTGTCTTTATACCCAAGAAAGAATGATTTTGGAGAACAATTTACTGGATCTTAGTTATTTTCTTGATTTGGAATTTGAAGTGTGTTGTGTATAATTTTACATGTATTAAGTAAAAATGATGGTTTGGTGGTATAATTCATGCACATAGTTGATACCTGAACTCTCCTCTGGTACCTGCTCCAGTTTTCTCAGTAGGAAAACTGGCTAGGGACTGGTTTTTCTCAGTAGGAAAACCGGCTAGCCTCTTGCTGAGCAGTTGCCTCCCCAGAGGTCACTCAAAGCCCAGCAGATGAGATAGCACTGAGCCTGCGGTAGGTAGCATTGTGGGCAAAAGTGCTAGGTTAGGCGTGGTCCCCTCTGTCCAGTCCTCCTACTTTTTGCTATTTCTTAGGACAGCAAGCATGGAGAGACAGTTCTAGGTTTCTGTAAGGCTGAAGGTGACCGTGGAAGTGGGGTTAAGCCAGCCCTCTGTTTACCTTGCGGTTCTAGGCCACACTAAATTAATGTGCTCCACGGTCTGATATGGAGTCAGGTTAAGATTCCATGCTTGAACTTAATTGACTGAAATTTTGTCAATGTTAAATTGGAATGTAGGACAGATTATGTATGGCACTTGAACTGCTCAGAATTGTACCAGATTATTATTATTATTATTATTATTATTATTATTATTATTATTGCTCTTTGAAAAGAACTTCCACGAGCTTTCTTGCTAACCCTATGATACTTTCTAAATCTTGAAAAAGCCATTCATAGCCTATCATCTGTTACTGCGTAGGGAGTGGGGGAGGGGCAAGAAGAATGATACGGGTGGTCTGGTTGGAGTAAGCAGCCCACAAAGAAGTATTCCTAAAAGGGTTTTTGAAGCCCATAAACAAGATATTTGTGTGCTGGCAGCTAGGAGGGAGCTGGCATACTAATTTCTACAGTTTTCTACTGGGACTGAGATGACAAATGGCATGGAAACCATGGGTAGAATAATGCATTGATGAAAGTGAGGCTTTTGAACTGTCTGCTCTGCCCTTAAAATTTAACCTATTTCTGGTTTAATGTGCCTAAGATAGTGGATTGAAATTCACAGTCTTGGAAAGGAATTTAATTGCTTTAGGTCTTACAAAACACACATGTGTGTGTTACTCTAGCTGATTTAGTTACCTTTGCTTCTTTCATCCACAGTTGTTTTTATGGGGTCAGAATGAGGTATGCCATGTTTTCTATAAAGAGATTACTCTACCTTTAAAAGTCTGTGACTAAGCAGTGCAAATTGCATTATGTTAAGAGCATATAAAATTGGTTCATATTCTCATACATGATTTCTTTTCTCTTAAGACAAATATGGTCTCTTTAGAAGGCCTTACCAAAGTAGTTGATCCCTCTCAGCTCACTCCCGAGTTTGATGGCTGCCTGGAATACAACCATGAAGAATGGATTGAAATCAGGGTTGCTTTTGAAGACTACATTAGCAATGCGACACACATGCTGTCCCGGCTGGAGGAACTTCAGGACATCCTTGCTAAGAAGGAGTTGCCTCAGGACTTAGATGGGGCTCGGAACATGATCGAGGAACATTCTCAGCTGAAGAAGAAGGTGATCAAGGCCCCCATCGAGGACTTGGATTTGGAGGGACAGAAGCTGCTTCAGAGAATTCAGAGCAGCGACAGCTTTCCTAAAAAGAACTCAGGGTCAGGCAACGCAGACCTGCAGAACCTCTTGCCCAGGGTGTCCACCATGCTGGACAGGCTGCACTCCACCCGGCAGCATCTGCATCAGATGTGGCACGTGAGGAAACTGAAGCTGGACCAGTGCTTCCAGCTGAGGCTGTTTGAACAGGATGCTGAGAAGGTAAAGAAGGGGAGCTGCATGTCACAACAAGGCGGGGGGCAGCTGCTGGGCCGTCGGGTCAAGGCAGCTGAGGCTCATGCAGTTGGGAGGATGGGAAGAGGAGGTGGGGAAGGGTCCGCCTACCCTCAGTGCTGTGGGTATAAACCAGGGAGCCTCCTGCAGACTGAATGTGGATCTGTTCCAATTTTACTCACTGTCCACCACAGTGCTGTTTTAGAAATTTCGAGTTAAATTTCTGATGGTTTCATAGATGGCTGTGAATGGTATTTTCAATAAAAGTGAAAATTTCATAGGATTGTAGATGCCTATAAGATGCTCAAGAATGTGATCGTCAGTCAAATGAATGAAAATTTCATTGGATTATGTTACTGAAAGCAGTAAATAAGCATGCACTTTGCTAATAGCTGTACTTTCTTATACAAAGCCAATGACAGAGCCCCATTCAGATCTATTTGTGTGTGTGTGTGTGTGTGTGTGTGTGTGTGTGTGTGTGTGTTTAAGGTGAGTAATGCGTTAAAAATAAAGTTTCTGGGTAATATGGTAGTACTTATGTGTGGTCTCATGTTTTATTCTTATACAGCAGACAAACAAACTGGTTAAAGTGAATTCTTGTCAATTATTGGCTAACACAATGGTAGCATTGTAAAAACAGACACTTGCAAATGGAAAAGTATTGCAAACCATGAACATGGATGAATTAATCACTCCTAATTTGAGTTCATTGATTTTTTTTTTAACATGGACAAGCAAATAATTAAACTCTATTGTAAATCTTTGATATAAGCTGGATATGGTGGTGCATACCTATAATTCCAGTTCTTGGGAGGCTGAGACTTGAGGATTGTAGGTTTGAGGCCAGCCTCAGCAACTTAGTGAGATACTCACAATTTATTGAGACCCTGTCTCAAAATAAAATAGGGCTAGGGGTGTAGCTCAGAGGTAGAATGCCCCTGGTTTCAATCCCCAGTACCAAAACAAAACAAAACAAATCTTGTTATAAAAGGACCTTTTGGGAGGTGATAGTCCAGTATTATTGTTTGGTAAGCTTTACCCTGTTAATGTACTTTGGCTTTAAATAGTGCCTTGGCAAAGACAATAGAAAGTCTTCCTTCCAAATACTAGAAAAAGTGGCCACTGTCTCTGGGACTCAGGTTCAAGATACTGCAGCAAAACTAGTTTTTTAATTATTCCTATTTCCTTAAATGTTTTCCTGTGAGTTTGTTGTTTCTCTTGTGCTGGGGATCGAACCCTGGGCCTAGTGCTTGCGAGGCAAGTGCTCTACCACTGCTCTACACCTCCGCTTCCCCTTCCTGGGGATCTGAATTGATTGATATCCTTGTCCAGGTACATCTGTCTTGAATTGTAATAGGAAGATCATTATTTCAAGGCCTTTTAATTTTTTTTTTTTTTAGTAAATTTTATTGTCTGCATGTGCTCAGATGCCTATTTACTTCCTGCGTTTGAGAGTGTAATCTTAATCATTGGTATTGCAGTTAGTAAGTAAGGTGTGGACAGAGCCAGGCCCATCCAGAGACCGGAAGTGCCTCGTTCCACCCGGGGTCTTTACTGAAAAGCCCTGATGCGGGGAGAGAGGGAGTCAGAAGAGTTTTTAATTAGCCCGGAGGAGGCATTGAGTACCCCTTATCTGTTTCTTGATTCCTTGTCTGTAGGTGAGATTTTCTTGTAGAACCTGCTTGAGTTGAGTTGTTCTTAGAAATAAGGGCTCTTTTTTTTTTTAAGTACTTTTATTGGTACATTGTAATTATAGTGATACAAACATGCAGGCACACATACTTGGTCTCTTTCCCTCCACATCCCTCCCACTTGGCCCTCCTCCCTCACAATAGCCAAATTATACAAGCAGCCTAGGTGTCCATCAGCAGATGAATGGGTAAAGAAGATGAGGTATCCACATACAATGGGAGTTTACCCAACCTTCAAAAAATACCAAAATTATGTCATTTGCAGGAAAATGAATGGAACTAGAGAATGATTAGCTAAGTGGGATCAGCCAGTCTGAGAAAGTCAGAGGTTGTACGTTTTCTATCCTAAGTGGAAGCCAGAGAGAGACAAGGAAACAAAAGGACTTCAGATAAATGAGAAGTAAAGACTTCTGAGTGCAGACACCTGACAGGTTGTCAGGAGGAAAGCTGTGTTCTGTTGCCACCGCCCCACCAGTCATTTCTCTTTCTGCAGTGATTCCAGGTTGTCTTTTTCCTTCTGGTAGATGTTTGACTGGATCACACACAACAAAGGCCTGTTTCTAAACAGCTACACGGAGATCGGGACCAGCCACCCTCACGCCATGGAGCTCCAGACGCAGCACAATCACTTTGCCATGAACTGTATGGTAAGCTTGTGCCAGCGTGGGAGGTGTTGGGCGGCTCGGGCACCGTCACAGAGGCATGTGGGCCCGCAGAGCATCTGCTCTGACTGCAGCAGCTGGCCTTCACCTGTAGGGAACTCTCCTGGGCTTGAGTGTCTAAGTATCTTCTTTTAAGTTTTAAACAAACAAAAATGAAAACAAGCAAGCCAGTCAGTGAAACTTGAACCCATTATTTGGCTAGTCTAGCTCGTAAGAGTAGGCTCCCTAGCTCTGCTTCCCAGGAGCTTGCAGGGGCTCCAGGAAACTCCTCTAGGCAGAGCGATCTGAACAGACTGCTGTCAGTTTGCTGACTGCTGTTCACCGCCAAGCGTGAAGCCAGCCTGCCGCTGACCGCCAGGGCATACTCCAACCATCGGAAACAGGAGCTTTCCTCCCTGTTGAACTGAGGGGCTGAGGTCTGGCCTTCAGCCTGGCCTGGAGTCCTTGGAGGCTGGTACCTTTGATACCCTTGGGCTGCTATAGTGACCACTCCCAGAAGCCTGTAAGAGCGGCTATCCAGTTGCATCCTAAGAAGCACATTGAATGTTATGTTGAATGACACCTTTGTTTTATTTTTATGGTTATTGTAACTAAATTAAAACTATATGTTGCTCTATAGGATTTGTGCTTCTGTAGATAGGTAAGGTGCTAGAGATTTCATCTTTAGGGGCAAGGATTTGGGGGCTAAACTTTAAGCCA
The DNA here is from genome assembly GCA_004027655.1 of Graphiurus murinus. Lineage (NCBI taxonomy): Eukaryota > Metazoa > Chordata > Mammalia > Rodentia > Gliridae > Graphiurus > Graphiurus murinus. The sequence continues at coordinate 48,047 of PVLC010002139.1, read as the reverse complement.
GATCTGTGAGAATTAACCACATTTAAGCCTTTGTAACATTTGTTAGAGTATTAAAGCAACATGAAGACAGGGTAAGATGCCATTCAATTAAAGTTTGGTCAATAAGTGCTTTAGTTTAGGTAGTTTCAGATATAAGATTTGGCAGTACTATTTTTTGGTAATAAACACCATCAAAATGTTTTAGAGTTCTACAGTATAAGGTAAAACAATTTCTATTTAAATCATCAAACCTGGACATAAAGAAAACCTGAAACATTAGCCTTTGGGTGTAGCTTTTTAGAAGAATTTCTTCCTATAAAGCTATTACTGATTTTTCAGAATCGTCTGAAACTTAAATAAATGTCAAAAAGCACATTTAATTGAGTATACTACATATTTTAAAAACTAGAAATGATAAAATATATTCTAGATGAATGGGAAATATATCCTCCAGTATTATTAGTGACAGATTTAGGAATTAAGGGAATAGGAAGCATAGTGTGAAAGACAGGAAAGAAGTTAAGGATGTGGACGTTTTAAGTTCTGGCTTTGTTGACCGTAGGGCCTTGGGCAGGCTGGTTACCTCTTTGGGCCTTGGGTGCCTGAATTGTGAAGTGGGGACACTGCCTACTTCTAAGATACTACATTATTTACTCTGATTGCAAAACACTGAGCATATGTGTAAGGCATGGTAAGTGCTCAATAAATGGTACTTGTTACTTTTGATGTATCAATGTAATTAAAAATACACTTAAAGCAGGTAAGAAACTCCTAAAAGTGTGGGTGATGCCTGTTGTTTCTGTTCTCTTTTTTTAAGATTTAAGTGCTTTTATTTTTTTCTGCAATGTACCTGCCTTGATTTTCTAAGTTAACTTTTAATGAGAAGGAATGTGGTACCTCTTTGCTGGATTCCATGATGACGGATGGAGGAACTCTCCAGATTCATCCTGATCCTCGTTCTAAACACGTCCCTGAACCCTCAGTAACCACTCATGACATTTATTTATGTAGAACAGGGCCTACTAACCTTCTGGCCTTTGTCTTGCTGTCTACAGTGTTTTAAATGATTATTGACAAAATAAAATTCTGAACACCAACGTGGAAAGTTGTCAGTGGAAAGTGCAAGGTCTGAGCTGATTTTAGCCTTCACATGCAGCCCAGGAAAGCAACTTTGCAAGAGTCTTGGTCTCTATTCCCAGATTGAGGCGACTTGCCCACGTTCTGGTTTGGGTCAGAAATAGAGGGAGAAGTTGTGTACCAGAAGGTGCAAAGAGAGAAAGGACAAGTGCCTTCTTCAGAAATCATATGTAAGGGATGCCAGCAATTCTATACAGATATTTATAAAAGCTACGATAATAATAATCTAGGTGTAGGTACTTCTAATGTAGGGAATTGCATATTGCCATATTGGTGGACAAGCTGTTTATTTAGTCTCTGGGCCGCTGTACTCTTTTATGTGTGCTATTTGTGAGGAGAGAAGGAAAAAGTGTAAGACATAGACTGTTGCAGTCAGCTTGGAAAATATAGAAATGATAGCAGAACCTCAGTATGAATGAGTTTCATCAGTGGTTCCCACAGTAGAGCCATCTGAATGAACTGCTCTTCTCCAGATCCTAACTGAGGGTATCTACTTGTGCTTTTCCTCACAGATTGTTTGGATTGGCTTTTCCTCCTTAAGGATTCAGAGAAAGCAAAATTAGCTAATCTAGTTACTTGTCACATTGAGAAAGGGGGAGGAGTAGAATAGGCATGCGAGAGAGAGCACGCATTGCTTTAACTTAGAGGCGCCAGGAGCATTAACGCCATCACGCAAGCCAGTGAGCTCCATTTCCACTGATCATGGCCTTGACTCTCACAGCCTCGTGGAGCACCCTCTCTCCCTGCCACTTCAGAAGTGCAAGGTCTGAGCGGATTTTAGCCTTCATATGCAGCCCAGGAAAGCAACTCTGCAAGAGTCTTGGGCTTTATTCCTAGATTGAGGCGTCTTGCCCATGTTCTGGTTTGGGTCAGAAATAGAGGGAGAAGTTGTGTACCAGAAGGTGCAAAGAGAGAAAGGACAAGTGCGTTCTTCAGGTCGCTTACTTGTGTAGACTGCAGACACTCACAGGACAGGGAGGAGGCTGTTGCAGGGTCCCCGTGCGACGCGGTGGGAGAATGGCTCTCAGGGGTCTTGAAGAGGGAGGAAAACTGTAGGAGTTTGAGTAATTAGACGAGGACAGAGTGGGAAGAGCTTAGGATGTGTGTGCCATTTGGGGATCCACAGAGAGAGCAGTATGGTGACAGTGCCACAAAGATAATTAATATCTTTGAAGGACAAATGGGAGTTTGTTGAAGCTATTACCCCCCCACCCAACACACACACCCCCTTGGGTGCAATACTGAACCTATAGAGGACTTTTGATGGAAGTAGAAACACCATAGCCAGAATGTGTTTTGCAAACAAGTAGAGTTTTTTGTTTGTTTTTTAAGTCTTCTATCCTTATTTTTGTAGTAAACAGGTAGCCTGGAAGATAGGAATTTCAACAGAGTAGAAAAGCTTTATTTAAAAGTCGAGCACAGCACTGTTATGGTTCTACCTCAATTATTTATTCCTGGGAGAAAGTTGATCCATTTAGAGGGGATTCTCTATTGTGCCCAAAACATGGAGAAAGGAGAGCTTGCTTTCATACAAATAGCCTTTGGTTGCTAAGTGTGTATGCTTTAGTTTCTGGGTTCTAGTTAAAAGCTGGAACCTCAGGTTCCTTTGCTTCTGCGTGACTGCTTGTCAGGAGGCTCACCATCTGGGTCCTTGTCAGGATTCGAAGCCAAGAAGTGAGTAATCGTGTATTTGTGTGCGCCTGCTTGTGCATTTGATTGTTTTGTGCTTAACAATTATGCCTTTCAGCCAGTTGATTTATAACTTTATGGTTTTAAAAATAGAAATTGGAACCAATACTTAGGGTTTGTGGAAATCCAGAGAGCAAATATGTATAATATTGTATACTAGGTGATTCTACTGTTACAAAGAGGATAGCTTTCAGTAGTCTTTTTCAGGGAACGCTCTCTGGGTGTCTCAGAAAGCAGCCTCTCATTTGCTGTCTCCTAACGAGTTCCACTTCTTTTGACTCTTGCAGAATGTGTATGTAAATATAAACCGCATAATGTCAGTGGCCAATCGCTTGGTGGAGTCTGGCCACTATGCCTCCCAGCAGATCAAGCAGATTTCGAATCAGCTGGAGCAGGAGTGGAAGGCATTTGCGGCAGCCCTGGATGAGCGCAGCACCTTGTTGGACATGTCCTCCATTTTCCACCAGAAAGCCGAAAAGGTCAGTGCCTGGAACCCCCAGCCCACTGGGGTAATCTCAGTATGTGCCACAAATCCCGAGAGTCCTTCGTGCAGCACTTCCTGGGAACTCTGACTGTGAGCTCTGAAGTCCCATAACCTCGAGTTTCAATTCAAGCTCTTTTACTCGGTTCTTTAGTTTTCTTTATTTGTAAAGTAAATATAAAAGTATCTGCTTGGGAGCATTGTTTTAGCCTGTAAATGTGTTTATTTGCTGTAGGTGCACTGCAGTGTCTGATGTGTAGTAAACATAGTTTGAGTATCCCTTAGCCAAAATGCATGGGACCACAGCTAACCTGCAATCAGTAGCTGCTATTCTTTTTCCACTCCACTCCCTCTTTCTCATTGTCCTTTCTTTTGCCATATTGTCATCTTTTTTTCTTCTTCTTCTTTTATTCTGGTACTAAGGATTGAACACAGATGCATTCTACCTCTGTGCTAACACACTCCCAGCCCTCTTTATTTTTGTTGTGAAACAGGGTCTCTCTTGGTTGCTGAGAGTCTCGCTACATTGCTGGGGCTGTCCTCAAACCTGTGATCCTCCCATCTCAGCCTCCCAAGTACTGAGATCACAGGCGTGCACCACCACACCCGGCATTTGTTACCTCTTTTACTGTTCCCATTAGGATGCTTTGGCAGCGACCCCCACAGGCCTGTCAGTGGTTTAAACATCAGGGCTTTGCCAGGGTGGAGGCCCTTGATGTCCTGGCTGGGTATGCTTCTCTGCAGTTGGCTGACCTTCCCCGCATGGTCCTAGGATTTGTGCTGCAGCTCCTCAATGACCGTCCTACATGGGCAGTGACTTCGCCTATCTCCCTTTAGGGTGTCTTCACCTGTCTCTCTGGAAATGTTATTCTAGAGGACTCCTTCCCCTCAGTTCTCATTCCCCAGGGTCAGAGTACACATCCATGCTTTGCTGCAAGGGCAGGAGAAAGGGCAGATACAGCCTTTTGGCCTAGACAGTTTCAGGAAGGCTCTGCCAGAAAAAGGATAGGGTGCCAAATGGCTTTTGGGTACACAGTTTGCATTACATTTTACAGTTGTTAAACTTTATGAAATATGCCTTCACATTGGCTTCGTTTGCACATGCACTGTTTCAGAACTTATGTTTAAGCACTAATGTGTAATGCACACCCATCACACTTCACACACTCACACAGACAGGCCAAGAGGAAGCAGGAAGAGGGCTTGCTTATGCCTCAGACTTTACTGGAGGGAGGTGTGCTGCATGTGAAATGCCTTTCAAGATGTAGAGAAAGGAGCGTTTAGCCACTGGGAAGCCTCATATGGGGAAGAGGCAAATGGTTGCTTTGCTTAAAAGGAAAAACATTGGCATGGCTTTCTCAGGGATAATTTTATGGGTGGAGATTGCATTCATAGAGATTCATACTCATGCTTCTAAGAAGGAAATGGTACCTCTTTCATCTAAAACCAGTCTCTGTTGAAGAGTGAGATCCTCCGCAAAGCTAATGTAGAGGCCTGGGCTTGCCTACGGTTTTAGCAAGCAGGGAGAGTGCTGCCTAAGAACTAACTGGCAGTGGATTCAACTCTAGGAGCCTTTTTAAGTGTGAAACAAGTGAGAAAATTAGTGGGGAGCCGGGCATGGTTGGCGCATGCTTGTAATCCCCGCATTTAGGAGACTGAGACCGGAAGATCAGGGTTCTCAGCCAGCCTCAGCTACCTAGTGAGGTACTCCACAACTTAGGGAGACCCTGTTTCAAAATGAAGAATAAAAAATAGGGCTGGGGGTATAGCTTGGAGGCAGAATGCCCCTGAGTTCAATCCCCAGTACTGGAAAAAAAAAAAAAAAATTAGTGGGATATAAAGAGAATAAAATCTTAGTGGCCTCATATAAAAGCTGTGAGTGAAGACCTGGAGGTTTCACTCGTAAGGATTTTTCTGCTTACTAACCATATGCATTCAACTAATCGAATACCCAAAGGTAAACAGAAGTCCACACATGCAGCAAATTTTTAAAGTAGCAGGGGCCTCCCCAGCATGAAATAGATCCCTCTTCATGACCCCATGGCCACCTCCGATCTTTGTTGTACAGAGTGGGGAGGTGACACTTCCTTCATCATGTGACGTTGTTTTGAGTGAAGGAGTAGCTTTATGGTCCACGCATGTCATCTTTCATAGCCAGAGTGTGGAATATAACACCCTCACAGACCTGGGATATGCATGAACTGGTAGTGGGTCCCCAGAAAGGTTAAGATAATATGAGTGCCTTTAAACAGGACAGGTTGCTTGAGTGAGTGGCATGTAATCTAAAGCACAACACAGAAGGAAATCTCTTTCATGAACATGGTGGGATACAGAATTGTAAATAAAACCAGGAGATTAATTGCTGATCTGACCTGCCCCCAGAAATGTGAGTTCCATGGGACAGTTTCTCCTTAGCGTTTATTATTTAAATTTTCAAACATACAGCAAAGTTGAAAGAGCCTGTGGTGTTTGTATTTGGGTAAAATGAATAGCTGTCATTTATGGATGTGAAGAGAAATAAACCTAGAAGAATACGTTATTGAACAGAACTTCATAGGTTCCTATATAAATTATATCAGTGCTTGAGGTCTTTGTATATATAAAGTAGCCACAGAAGAAGCTAAGAATGAGTTTAGGGACAGAGTAGGCTAGGGAAGAAATGGTGCAGCGTGTATTCTGAACCCTGATGAAGCCACATGTCTGCCTAGATGACTGAAATGTGCGGATGGAACATTAGGGCATCTTTGCAAAGTGCATCCTTCGTTTTGGGTGAACACAAATTGAGTCTTCCTCATCACTGAACAGAGAAAGAGTCTTGGAATTCTGATGCATGGGAGAAGATCACATCAGCTACTGTAGTTTCCTCTTCCCAGGAGACGACAGGAACACATCAGCTGTGTCCCCTCTTTTTAGATACTTTGCCTTCTAGTTGTGCTTAACCTGTTTTCATAGGCCAGAAACTTGAACATCCTGGGTTAGGTTTCCATTTTAGCCACCGTTTTTATTCCCATCCAGAATTTTTATTTATTTATTTATTTATTTATTTATTTATTTATTTATTTATTTATTTATTTTTGCAGTACTAGAGATTGAACCCAGAGGCTCTAAGCTACACCCCTAGTCCTATTTTTTTATTCTTTATTTTGAAACAGGGTCTCCCTAGGTTGCGGAAGGCCTCACTAAGTAGCTAAGGCTGGCTGCAAACCTGGATCCTCCTGTCTCAGCCTTCCAAGTACTGAGATTACAAGCCTGCACCACCATACCCGGCTTCCGATCCAATGTTTTCATGAGGAATTTTAATCTGATTTGGGGGACGTCGTGTTCAGATATGTGGCCCATGTTTAATGGTCTTGCTGATGGAAGCGGCCTTTTCTATAAAGATTGAGCTCTTAGCTGAGCTGTGCAGTGCTGCACCTCTGTCTCTGTGGAAGTTCTTGTGTTTATATTTGCTTAGGATCTCATAAACATAAACCTCAACGTTAAAACTAGATGAGAATGATGTTTCGTGCATGTAATGCCTTCCCAAGATGTCCTCACCATTCTCTCATGTCCTCATCTCCAGGGAAGGTAAAGGAGCAGAACACTGACTTGCAAATATGGAAACACAACGCAGTGTTGCTGATTTTACCAGTGGACATAGCCTAGGGGCTTTCACTTATCTCAGACATATAGATAGCCATTTGATAGTTCTTTAATGTTAGAAAGCTTCTATAATGATATTTTGGAAGTACATTTTTATGAACAAAGAATTAACGTGACTTGATTTTATTATACCTTAATTTCTCTAGGTTTTACTGTTAACGGTAATTCAGAGCTGCATTGAACTGGGTGCTTGCAAGCACCATGTATGGCCATTTAAGCCACTTTAGGTTGAGTAAAATTAACTAATAAAATAATAATGAAATGATTTAAGGATAGAATTAAGCTGGGCATGGTAGTGCATGACTGTAATCCCAGTATTTCAGAGGCTGAGACAGGAGGATCGTAGGTTCGTGGGTCGCCTCAGCAAATTAGCAAGGCCCTGCACAACTTAGTGAGAGCCTGTTTTAAGTTAAATATAAAATCGGGCTGGGGTGTAACTTAGAGGCAGAATTCACCTGGGTTCAGTATCTAGTACCACCACCACCACCAAAAAAAAAAAAAAAAAAAAAAGAAAGAAAATGAAATTCCTTACTCGGAATATCCATGTTTCATACGCTCCGCAGCAGCAAGCAGCCACTGGCAGGCACAGTTTTCATCACTGCAGAACATTCTTCTCTGACAGAGGCTTACCTCCAGAGTGACCAGAACACTAATAACCTCATGTTATCTATGACTTGAAGGGCTTTCTGTAGTTTATAAAATACAAAAGCAAAGTTAGAGCCTGCATTTGTGTAGTTCTTCAACACATATACAGTTCTTCAACATGAAATCTCTCTTCATCTGGGCTGGCGATACAATTGTCATAATCTCTGTGGGGCAAGTGATTTGGCCGTGTTCCCAAAGCTGGGACCTTCAATTGTCCAAGTTCTTCTCTTAGACCTTTGTATATAAGTCACATTTTTTTTACCTGCTTGCCTCAGTTTTGCAAAAAGTAGCTGACCAAAACTCCCTTTATCTCCTACTTGGCAACACTTTAAAAAGAGCAAACATTTTAAGAAATCACCATTTTACTCCACCTTTGAATCGTGCTAGGGATGGAGCCCAGGGCCTTGCATGTGCTACCACCACCTCCACCTGTTGCTGGTGGGCAGAGAGGGCAGTACTGTCCACTGGTTTTACAAAAAGGAAGAACATTATTGCATGGATGGTCAGCCAGCAAGGAGGACAGGAGCTGTGCACCAGACCTGCCTCCAATTAGTCAGTAGCGAGGAAATTTCTAGGGGCGAGGGGAGCTGCCTGTTGATGGGATGGTGGCAAGGAGCCAGTTCGGGGCTCTTTTGCGAGGGCACAGATGCCATCACAACTCCTCTCAGGCTGCGTGTTCCTTTTCTGGGGGAGGTATGGTCTGTGCAGGGGATTTGAGCTTGTGTCGAGGTCATTGTTGGACAAGCTGGCTTCTTCCATGCATGTCCATTCTTGAAAAGCTGGTTTTAAACATCCTTGAGTGGATTCTGGGGATTTTTCCTGAAAAATCAACGTAAGCCCTTTGTCATTTAAGGAATTTATGTCTGGGTGTGTCCAGGCCTTAACCAATTTCCTTTAAAAAGATAGAGTTGAATATGTATGTGTGTGTGTGTGTGTGTGTGTGTGTATTACTGAAGATTAAACCTAGGGATTCTTTACCACTGAGCTACACCCCCATCACTTTTTTTTTTTTTTTTTTTGTAGTACTGGAAATTGAACCCAGGGGCGTTCTACCTCTGAACTACACCCCCTATTTTAATATTGTTTATTTTGAAACAGGGTCTCACTAAGTTGTGGAGGGCCTCACTGAGTAGCTGAAGCTGGCTGCAAACCCAGCTCCTCCGGTCTCAGCCTCCCACCCCCAGCACTTTTTGTTTTTTATTTTAAGACAGGGTCTTACTAAGTTGCCCAGGCTGACCTCAAACTTGTGATTCTTCTGTTTTACCCTTCCAAGTACCAGGATTATAGGATCCCACCACTGTGTCTGGCTCAGCAGTGGAATTGAATATATTTTAATAGTGATTTTGGTAAAGTCATGTATTGGTCTGACACTTCTCATTAAATTGTGAAACATTATACTGTATAACTAGTACTTGTGCTCATTGTGTACTGTCGGACACTTGTTTTTCTCCTCAGGAATATGTTGTGCCCTTTTGTTGGGAATGTTTGACAGTGACCAGTGTCCAGGAGCAATTAATCACTGACTTGGGCCTGATGATATATTAATGATGACGGTTAACCTCAGTCAATTCATATTTGAAAATGGTGTACAGTAATTTAATAATTGGTATTAAATGCAGTTATGGAACAAGAAAGTGAAATCATGCTTAAGCATACTTAGAGTTGTCCAACCCAACCTAAATGACATTTATAGAACATTCTACTCAAGAAATGCTTAGAAATATGCCTAAGTAGTCCTCTGTGTATACATGTGGGAGGAGGAAAGGTGTGAAGTAGCGTTATTACTAGTTCCATTGCCTTGAGGGTATTAGGAAGCCACCATAAAAGAGGGTAATGAGACTACTCCCCAGAGCTTATGGTGGTGTAGTACTGTTTGAAACCATCAGAAACTATCTAACATCTGTTGACACTTTGTACCATATGAATTGGTTTCAAGCTCTGAGTTTTGCATACAGATATTTCTGAGCCAATTAATTATAGGGATTTGCATAAACAACTATTACTTGGACAACTTGTTCATTTTAAGATGCTACAATAGCATAAGTAACTGGAAGGTTATTCCCAATATATTTTAAGAAAATTTTAGCACCTTTCCTGTCTGGCTGATGAGGCACTGCATTTTTAAATAGCCTTCCTCTTCCTTCTCTGTTAAGTATAAGGACACTCAAACAACTGGAGTGAAAGAGGTTAAAACTCAGGAAATTGTGTTGATGTCTATTTGGCTTAATTGAATTAGCTTCTTTAATTAGGCCTTCTGCACTTGCCTTTGACACTTAACTGTGATGGATTCTGATAGCATCTCCCCAGGAAATTTGGCAGTGATTTATTCACTATTGATGAGTCCTAGAGATATATGGCAGTGGGGAAAATTGAGGGCAGATTGGAACTGCAGTCAGCAGCCCTGCATGTTCACACTCCTCGTTTACATGCAAATTGGAAAGACCTGAATGGTTCTGCTGCCTCCTAAGCCTTTCTTGAACTTCATGGCTGGGCAGCTTAAGCTGCTTTTATTGGTCTCCTCTTAATTCCTCTGTTAATTTCCTTTGCAAATGGTTGAAAAATAGGCTGACTGCTCTTCCTCTTAGGTAAGTGGTTTTAGCTACCTTGGTCTTTTTCCATACTTTTTGGCATAAGAGAAAAAGTAAGGTTGAAAAACAGCTCCCCAGAGAAACCTCTTCCTGCTGTTAGTCATCGTCGGCCATACAGTGGACCCTGGAGTGGTCTTTGTGCCCATTGTTGCTGAGAACACAAGACAGATGGAAATGCACATTCAGAAGCAGATTGGCAAAGCCAGCTAGGGAGCCCCAAACAGTGCAGGGCAGTGTTCTCCAGGGGCACAGCTAGACCCAGCGGAAATCCGAGGTTTCCATCACAATGTAGGTTCCTAGACCCCAGTCACACTAGAACCTAACCTCTGGGGGTGAAGTCCAGGAGCCACACACATTTGAGAACTCACAGCCATGCTCCCTTCTTATAATCTCCCTCCACTACCCTAATTTTCAAAATCATTTTTAAAAAGATCCTCTTCGTGATATTAACGGTTCATGACAAATTGATAGAATTGACCTTTGTTTTTAACCTCCAAGTACATGAGCAACGTGGACTCGTGGTGCAAAGCCTGCGGTGAGGTGGACCTTCCCTCTGAGCTGCAGGATCTGGAAGATGCCATCCATCACCACCAGGGGATCTACGAGCACATCACTCTTGCTTACTCCGAGGTAAGGGCCCTTTTACTTCGGTTGCCAGGCAACAGTGCCTTTGCATCATAGCACTAGAAGCTGGACAAATTGAAGTTTTGGCCAGTCCACAAAAGCTCATAGATGTCAAGTTAGGCTGCAGTTTAACCATTGAGCATCGGAATGCCTGAGTGTATGGGCAGTGAGTGGTGGGATCGGGGGCAGCCAGCAGACTTCTCGTGGCTCTGTGAGTGCTGGTATTTTTAATCCACTAAGTAAACAAAATTCCAGTCTTTTTATCTAGTAGTATTTAAGAAATAGGAATTTGTGGTATTCAGTCTTGTTATAGTTGGTTTAATCTTCCTGAGTGAAACTTTTTTTTTTTTATACTGGGGATTGAACCCAAAGGCATTCTACCTCCAAGCGACACCCAGCCTTTTTTATTTTTTTGAAACAGGGTCTCGCTAGGTTGTTGAAATTCTGGAGAAGTTGCTGAGGCTGGTCTTGAACCTGCGATCCTCCTGTCTCAACCTCCCAAGTGCTGGGATTGCAAGCGTGCACCACCACACACACCTGTCTCTGAATGAAACTTTTTAGGAAGCAGGGAAAACTTACTTCAGCTTCCTGGTATAGATTTCAAAGCACATACCATTTTTTAGACATGTAAAGCTTGCTGTCTGTTTTAGAAATCTAAGTGTAGCATTTTCTTTGTTATTTTAGGGTACGTGATATTATTTATGTATATGTCCCTGTTCTACTTTTTGCTTCTCCCGTGCGGGGCTTTATTGTCAGGACTTTATGTAATACCTTACTTAATGTTCACAACTCTGAGGCATGCACTGTTTTTGTCATGCACTGCTGTTACAAATGAGGAAACCGAGTCACAGAGAGGAGGTGACTTGTGCCCAGTCAGCCTCTGGTGGAGTGGGGCTTCTGCATGGGCCCAGGCAGCCTGACTCCATGCTCTCAGGCACTGCTGTCTGCTGCCTCTGTACCAGGCCGCTGTGAGCACATGATGTCCACATCCGCAGAGGGGTCGTGGAGGGTCACCCTCGCTCATGTCTTGGTCACCTGGATCTGCAGACCTGTCAGTCTCTGCTATGTTGGTAATATTCCTGGAGGTGGGGGCGGGGGTGCAAATTCTGTGTGCTCACTATTCTGCCAAGTGTCCTCTGTTACAGGAAGCATCTGCAGTGTTCTGTGCTTACATGAATATTACTGTGAGACTTCAGTAAGAAACTGTTTCAAAGTACCTAGCAGAGGGTTGGCCGTAGAGGAGATGCTTAATACTGCTTGTAGGATTTAAATCAAGGCCTCCCATGACCTGACCACATAGACACTTGTCAACGTTGCAGGGAAGGACTGGCTCTTTGCATTTTAGCCTGGCACTTCTTGCTCTGCTTTCCTGACCAGCCGTCACTTCCTGTCCTTGGACCCAGGACTCTTGCCCCCGGTGTCTGTGGGTGAATTCAATGGACACACGAAGTGCTACTATACTTGCTTCAGGATGTGGTCAGTCTTTCTTCCCGTGAAAATCTTTACTGAATTTTTTTTTCTAGTTGTCATTTTGCCTAGTAAGATCTCCCTCATTTCACACTACTTCATGTTGCTGGTGGAATTTAAAAATAGCCAACTTTGTATTCCATTTCTTAAGCTTACATGCAGTGTTTCTTAGCTAATTTGGTTGCCTAGTTCATTAGAAACTATTTGTATAAGTGATGGCCTTTTCTATAGTGAAACTGAAAATTGAACGGATTTCTAATTTTTTAGATCACATTGATTTATTTACGAGGATTATGCAAATTCCAGAAATCATTAAGTTCTTTCCCATAGTGTAGCATTTCTGTGTATGATCTAATTTCGTCCTGTAATATAAAAAGTGAATGACAGTGTTATTCACTCACATAATGAACCCTTCATGCATCTGCTTCTCTGAATCCCTTTCTGTGGAACTGCTCTTTGCTCGCAGCGGTAGGCTTGCAGCCAGCCATCTGCAGGCCCTTGACAGGCCAAGGTGGGGTTCAGTAGTCTTCACGCACAAGGTCATTGGCAGGAGCTAGTTATGACCTCCGCCTTTGGGACCAGCTGAAGAAATGCATGGCATTCATCAGAGTCACCTTGGCCTGACCTGTGTCACCTGCCAGCTGAGCCCACCACTTCAGTCTGCCTGTTGCTCTCAGCACTTTTAGCTAAGTACAGAAATCCCTAATTGTTGCAACTATATTCTATAAAAATGGGGCATCGTGACACGGGAACTTACGTTTTCCTATGGTGTGGTTTCATTCTCTTTAAATTGGTACTAATGATTTGAAGTAATTTTTCCAAGGCTGAGGTCTTAAACCAAAATTTTTAGTCTCAGAACATGTTTGCAACAGAGCCATAAACTCAAGAAGATAATAATTTGACCAGGACAAACTGGAAGGATTTTCAGAAGAATATAATGAAATTTTTTCCTTTTAGGTTATTTATTTAGTGGTTTTGGGGATTGAATGAAGAAGTGTTCTACCTCTGAGCTACACCCCCAGCCTTATTTTATTTTTTTTACTTTGAAGAAGGTCTCATTAAGCTACTGAGGCCCTTGGTAAGTTGCTGAGGCTGTCCTCAAACCTGCGATCCTCCTGTCTCAGCCTCCCAAGTACTGGGATTACAGGTGTTCGCCACACACTTGGCTAAGTTGATTTAAATTTTGAGATAATTTCAGGCCTATATAGAAAGGTAGTGGAATGGTATAGTGAACGCTCACATTCCCAGGACGCAGATTTTCCAATCTTTAGCATTACACCATTTTTACTCCCCCTGCTTTTTCTCTACCTCTCTCTCTGCATGACTATCCTGTCCACATACCTATTTATATTTCCCCAACGGTCCCAACAATGTCTCTTTCTCTTTCTGGTCTGGGTGCTTTCTAGCAACCTGTACTGCATTTAGCTGGCCAAGTTGGCATGTCTCATCAGTCTCCTTCCAGATGGGACAGTCTTTTCTCCTTCCCTGCCTTTATGTCTTTGATGGTCTTAGGAAGTGCAGGTGTCCGCGTCATTAATATGGAGCCCCTGCCATGTGCTAAGTGTGTGGCTGGATGCGGGTGTCTTGAGGGGCAGCAGTGTTTATAAGCAGGGCTGGTTCTTCCTGTTTGTCGTTCTTTCCTTCCTTCCCTCTTTTCCCTCTCCTTCCTTCCCTCATCCCCCTGCCTTCCCTGCAGAAGTCTGTGCTGGGCAGACCAGGGCGCGCCAAGCCTGCAAAAGAATCCAGGCAGATCCTGGTGGCTCTGAGTCACTGCGAGTAGTCTGTTCACTTCACACAAGCCCTGAAGGACCACCATTGCTTTATGACTGTGTGCTGTACATCTTGCCTATTCTTGTTGTATTTTTGGACTATCATTTTCTTAGCATTTGAAGATCTGAAACACTGCATTTGAACCTAATTGACATATCTCTAGGTCATATTTATTTGGCCTTTGGATGGTTGTTGCTTTTTCATAAGTGGTAATATGTAGACATTGCTCTCTTAGAGCAGCTGTCAACCTTGGGCAAGTGAAGAATATCCCTGCTATGGAAGCTTAGCTCAGAATCAGGTTTAATGGGAAATGCAGAGATCCAAGTACCAGAGATAAGAATAGGCCAGCCTCTGTGCACTTTTGAGGAACTTCTTTTTAGGATGGCATGCACAGATCTAAACTAAAAAGTGTGTGTGCAATTTTGATCTAAAATAAATATCAAAGAACCAGGCCATTGTTCCAGACTTTAAATAGTTATGTTTCCTCTTAAATATTAAGAACAAATATACCTTTGATATGGTAAAATTTTAAACTTATCCTTACCTACTTTTTTGCTTAGTATTTGCATTTTTCTTAACTCATTTTGATATTAGGGCATATTTGTTCATGTATTTATAAACTATTAATCTTCGTAAATGTGGTTTTGATTGCCTATCAAGTCTTTCAGCCGTGTATTCCAAGAAAAACAAAAGACTTAAAACTGAGCTGGCTTGATCTGTTAAAAAGTTACAGAAAAGTCTTGCTATCCCATAATGAAAGGTAGCTTTAGTTTTGCAGCTCTTTTCCCTTGTGGGTGGTGGTGAAGTGTCAGGACGCTAGAAATAGAGTTTTAAACAAAATGTGGGGTTATGCGAGCTGTTTTCTTGCCCACGGTCTTGACTGCCACTACTGCTGTCACTGTCACTCCAACAAGTGACACAGTACCAGTGGTGGCACCAACAGAGACACTTAACTCCCTGCTTGTGAATTCCCAGAAGTGGGACTTTACTCAGTGAGCTGAATTTGTGTCTTCACTGACTCAGCTGACAATGCCCACCGCCTCCCTCCACCACTGTAAGACATGGTGCCCAGTCAGGATGTCAGCTGTTGAGATCTGCTGACTGGTGAAAGAGACTCTAGGAAAGAAAGACTCAGGAATATTGTTGCTCAGACTTCCCAGTCTCAGCAGAATACTAATGGAAACTTCATGAGGACAGGGGACCCATTTATCATTTTGCTTTGGTGGTTTAAGATCCAAAACATTGGGTTAAGATGAAAATCAGCAGCAATTTAGCAAAACTCTCAGCAACCTAGTGAGACCTTGTTTCAAAATAAAAAGATAAAGCTGGGCGTGGTGATGCACGCTTGTAGTCCCAGCATTCGGGAGGCTGAGACCGGAGGATCCGGGTTCGAGGCCAGCCTCAGCTATCTAAGTGAGGCACTCCGCAACTTAGTGAGATCCGGTTTCCAAATAAAGAATAAAAAATAGGGCTGGGGGTTTGGCTCGGAGGTAGAATGCCCCTGAGTTCAACCCCCAGTACCGCAAAAATAAATAAATAAATAAAATAAATAAATAAATAAAAAGATAAATTAGGGCTGGGTATGTAGCTTGGAGGTAAAATGCCCCTGAGTTCAATCCCTAGTACCACAAAACAAAAGATAGAGGTCGATTCTCTGCTTGTGTAAAAGTAGTCCAAGATTGGCCCTTCTGTGCTACTGTGGTGGTACCTCTGTTACATTTTTCTTTTTAGCAGGTGGGCTCCTTTCTGTAAGTTTGCCTCAGAGTCATAAATATCTGTGGATGCTCCAGCCATCTCATCCAACAGGGAGGAGGAAGAGACAAGAGGAAATGGACCCCTCAACTGCTTTCCCAGAATTCCCATTCAACATTTTTTGCTTCTGTCATATAAATTAGCAAGGCTGGGAAATGCAGCTTCATGACTAGTTTTGTTTTTATTGGGGGGAGGGTACTTGAACCCAGGTGGCATTTTACCTCCCAAGCTACACCCCCCCATCTCTTTTTATTTTTTTTATTTTGAAACAGAGTCTCACTAAGTTGCTGAGACTGGGCTTGAACCTGCAATCCTCCTGTCTCAGCACACTCAGCTGAGTGTTGCCATTTCTGAGTATAGAGATTTGGCTGTGAAGGAGGGTAGTGAACTCTGGAGAGGCAGTATCAGTTTCTGCCACAGCTGATCTGTGTCTTTTTTGGCATGCAGTCACCAAATCATATGCCCTAGTGTGCATTTCCTGACTTCTGTGTATTATAAGAAGTAAAATATAGAGAAACTGTTACATTCTATCATAGTATCTCAAGAGAAAATTCTCACTTTTACATTTAATTCAACTTTCCCACCCAATGCAATTAGGTTTGCTGATTGATGTTATTAAAAATAGTATCTATTAGAGCCAGGTGTGGTGGCGCACACTTGTAATCCCAGCATTTGGGAGGCTGAGACCAGAGGATCTCGGTTCGCAGACAACCTCAGCTACCTAGTGAGGCCCTCTGCAACTTAGTGAGACTCTGTTTCAAAATAAAGAATAAAAAATAGGGCAGAGGGTATAGATCAGAGGTAGAATGCCCCTGAGTTCAATCCCCAGTACTGCAAATAATAATAATAGTATCTATTAGGATATTTTATGATATTCCTTTACTTTAACTTGATGCTTTACATTTGGTTTTGTGATGTCAGTAGATTACTAATGGGTTGTTTTAAGATTTATTTCATTCTATGTAAAATATATACCTTTGAATAAAATTATAGTGTGCAGTTATGTGAGTATGAAAGTGAAAAATGTGTGTGTATGAGTGCACATAGATGTATGTGTGTATGCGTGAGTGTGTGTGTGTGTATGCATGTGCACACATACCCTGAGGACCACATCTGCAGCCGGGCCTGGGCACAGCCCCGCCTGGGCATCTTGAGTCATGGCTTCTTTATGTGTGGGCAGGTGAGCCAGGACGGGAAGTCGCTCCTTGACAAGCTCCAGCGGCCCTTGACTCCAGGCAGCTCCGATTCCCTGACGGCCTCTGCCAACTACTCCAAGGCCGTGCACCACGTGCTGGACGTCATCCACGAGGTGCTGCACCACCAGCGGCAGCTCGAGAACATCTGGCAGCACCGCAAGGTCCGGCTGCACCAGAGGCTGCAGCTGTGTGTCTTCCAGCAGGATGTTCAGCAGGTCAGTTGGCGCCGCGCTCTTGGGCATGGGGAATGGCTGGTGCGGATGCCGTGTGGGCAGTGCAGGGCCATCCTGGGCTGGTGCACACTGAGGGGGAGTGGAACCCAAAGGCGGGCAGGCGCCTCTTTGCTCAGCACGTGGCCATCGGCTCCTCTGTGCTGAACACTGAGCCAGCGTGGGGCCCCTGCTGGAGGACCTGTGTTTGGCTGGCAAAATGGACCGTTCTCAGTTGTATTTATTTGTGAGAATAATGCCGGTGGTGCTTATACCTGGGTACTCCTACAATTTGTTTAAGATTAGTGCTTCCTGATTACTTAAACAATGAGCTAATAATGCTTTTGTTCCTTTTTAGTACATAACACAGTCCATGGTGCACAGTAGGTGCTTAATAATTAGTCGTCTCATTAATGAAAACTGGACTTCCATGACTGTTCATTTCTAAGCAGTTAACATCTTTTGTTGTTATAAAAGAAAAACAATGAGAGTGTGTCCAAGTGCCCATCCTACCTAGATCTTTTTCCAGAAAAGGATTCTGAGGACTAAAGCAACGTGTAGCAGCATATGCAATGTGATATGGCTTTAATGAAATAAGACATTAGTTACATCCCTGTCCTAAAATAGAGGGGAACGTAGGGTGAACGAGGTGCGAGCTGTGGGCTGAGGAATTCTGGGGCGTGCAGGGCTGCGGGGGCAGCCAGGAAGCTGGCCTGCAGCCACCGTGGTATGCCTGGGGCCCGTCCACCTCTTCTCCCTGGCTGGTGGTGAGCCTCCTGCATTGTTCAGGCACGAAGGAGCTGAGATTCCCATCTCCCCAGGAATCTTCTGAAGGCTACTGGGTTTTCCGCTGAATCGACAGATTTTAGGGTCATGATGTGTTCTCATGAACACAAGATTTTCCCTGTCTGTGATCCTCATTCTTCATGTAATGTGAATCTGGTAAGTTCAGAATACTTGTAATGAATCTATAGTTTTCATATGCGATGCTGTGTTTCTAATTTATTTTCCAGCTCTCTGAAGGTTACATATAGAAAATACCTCAGAAGTGATCGTTCTGATATTATTCATGCTTCTTAGCAATGTTGTTTTAGCCTAAGAAACTAATTGCCAGGGAAAGAATACAGAGCAGGGAGAGAAGAGGGTCCTTGAGAAAACGGGAATCATAAGGTTGAAAGCATGAATATTCAGTTCTCTGTGTTGTTCAGAATCTTCCACAAACCAGGAAATGCTAGTAGTGCAAATGTAGTTCTTAAAGGATTTTCCGTCCACCTCATGACCTAGGGTCAAGTGTCATGACACACACCTGGACCGATGCACTTTCTGAGGAGGACTCATTTCCTTACCTGAGGAAACAGCGGCACGTTACCCCCCCCCTTCCCATGGCTTTTTGGGGACACTGGTGGCATAAGAGTAAGGTGCTGGTCTGTGTAGGGTGGGGGAAGGCACAGGGAAGCCTTCCACGAGAGGCTGAGGAGTCTAATCCAGCACCAAGTACTTTAGTACACTTGAATTTGAAAACAGCAAACATTATGTGGAAAGGTAATTAGGAATTATGAGACCAGTTGTTTTGTTTATTTGTTTTTGTGGCACTGAGAATGGAACCCAGGGATGTTCTACTTCTGGGCTATACCCCCACTTCTTTTTATTTATTTGGAAACAGGGTCTCACCAAGTTGCTGAGGACCTTGCTAAGCTGCTGGAGCTGGCTTTAAACCTGTGATTCTCCTGTCTCAGCTTCCCAAGTACTGGGGTTATGGGCTTGTGCCACACACACCCCCCACACTGAGACCAGGTTGTTGTTGTTGTTGTTGTTGTTGTTATTATTATTGTTGTTGTTGTACTAGAGCTTAAACCCAGGGGCACTGTACCTCCCAGCTACCTCAGCCCCCCACCCCCTGCCTTTTTGGCACTGATGATTGAACCCAAGGTATTCTACCTCTGAGCTATACCCTCAGCCCTTTTTATTTTTTATTTTGAGACTGAGACTCACTAGGTTGCTGAGACTGGTCTCAAACCTGCAGTCTTCCTGTCTCAGCCTTCCAGGGACTGGGATTACAGGTGTGTACCACTACACACCTGGCTAAGACCAGTTCTTTGGTCCCTCCAGAATAGGACATTAGGTTGGATGTCAGTAAGAGGAGAAAGTATTTTGCAATACTTGTCATGCATCTATGGTCCTATTAGCATTCCACAGAAAATAGATATTGCTCATTAAGGGAAACATTTTTTGTTGATTAATGATCTGGAATGGTTTGGACTTGTTATGCAAACAGGAAATTGCTATATAAGCTTGGCTTGTGAAGCAAGAGCAAAACTGATAAGATTAATCAGAGAAACAGTTTGACAATACAATGTCAAAACCAAAAATATGTTTCTGAAACTCCAGAAACTAGTAACAGGCAGGGAACTTTTTGCCATATTAAGCACAGAAAAAGTAGGAGAGAGAAGTGGAGAATGAATGGGAAACATTGTCGTACTTTTGTTATCAGATGTTATCAGAAAGCAAGTTTGTAAAGACAAAAAAAAAAGTCTAAATCCACAAGAAGATAATAAGCCAACTAGAGATACCATTAGTGTTTTTTGTTTGGTTGTTTTGGGTGATGAAGGAGCATCTGTAAATATCGTTGGAAAAAAAAAGAAGATCAACATATTGAACATAGGTATGGGATGATTACGATTTCCCGAAGACAGTCTCCCAAAAGAGTAAATGCCTGTCTGTTGAGAAATACTTGACAGAACAAAGGCCAGGCTGTTCACAGTGCACGCGCCCCGGGGAACGGACGTGGGAACCTGGTGTGGGGAGTGTGACTTTAACAGCATGGTTAGTTTGGGTTGGAGGGCTGTTTCCAAGACCTCCATATAGAAGGAGTTGGGGACGGTAGTCAGGGGCGCGTGGAGGGGTGGTGGAGGCGGCTGCTGTGTACTGCTGGCTAGCCTTGCCGCAGACTTACCAGTGCACGTGCTCACTGCCTGCAGCTCTTGACCTCTGGCGTTGGTAACTCCAGTGAAAGCACCTGGACACATTTCTTTATGTTCCACTAGTATACTTACTTCCTCTGCCACACGGTTGCTATGGGGGCAGCCCCCGTGAGTGTTTGGTTGAATTAGCGGGTGGATAGTTGTGTTATTGCTCGGCAGCGTTTTTAGCTCAGCGTGAAGGTAATTTGTTTTTGCTGCGCATGCTTCTTCAAGTAGGATAATAGGCGTGGAAGTAGTCCAAAGCAGGATGCTATCAGACTTGTTTTTCTGTCTCACCTGTCCAGTTTGCCTGGTTCTTCTTGGATAGCTGGAGTTTGGTTACTCCAACAGGACAGGGAGGTGAATGGTCCTGTAAGGCTGCTTTCCTGAGCCAGGCTGGTTCCCCCAACAAGGTGTGCTCAGGCAGGGAGGCCTCTCCTATAAAAGCCTCCCATTCTCCCCTGACAGCCCTTCCTGTGTGAATACCACCCCCGTAGAGTTCCCTTTTGGAAGAACTCCCTCCAGCTTGATGTTGGACCAATAACTGATCATCTCAAAAAAAAACAGCCAAGCATCCGGGCACAGTCCTGCACTTTGCCTGTAGTCCCAGCTACCGCAGAGATTGAGCCGGAGGATCACTGGAGACCAGGGATCACTGGAGACCAGCCTGGGCAATGTAGTGGACCCCTTCTCAAAAAAAAGTAAAATGACCATGCAAACTAGCCCACTCTAGCTTCTTATCTACACTCTCCCCCAAATATTTTAATTGACCACGTGGTGCTCTGAGAGGTACAGAGGTAAGTATGTCAAACAGCCTCAAGTTCCTTTTCTCAAGGAACTTATAATCAAGTTTAAGAACTAAATTTTCAAGCAGATGGTTTAATAGTCTAACAAGACCATCACATGCTACTAGACAGCCTTTCTGTCTTTGGTGGTGGTTGTCAAGCGTAAGTTTGCTAAGGCATTAGTTTGCATCGTGTCTGTCAAGGTGCTGGAGCCCCAAGGAGTCAAGACAGGTACTGCCTCATCCATGTGATCTACCTGCCGGGCACAGGCGTTTGGGGGCCACATCTATGCTATAGTGTCCTGTGCAAATTTGGGCATTTCTTCGAGCTTTTTTGTATTTTTATCAAACCTCAAGCAGCTAGTGTAAAAGGCCAAATGAAGCCCTGCGGTAAAGGTTCGAGTAACAGTCGTGGAGAGCGGGGTGGGGGAGCAGGAAAGTCTTCTTGCAAGAGGTGGCGTCTGAGCTGCTCTTTGAAGGTTGCGTGGAAGGCCAGCAGGTTGAGAAGTGGCCACTCAGCATCACAGAACAGAGACAGGAGAGGGCAGGGCTTGTCCCAAGAGCCACAGGTGTCCAGCATGGATGGATTGGAGGGGGTGGAGGAAAAGGTAACAGAGGGACAGGTACAGAACACATGGCCTCCGCGAAGAAGGACTGGGAATTGTTCCTGTAAGCTTTGGGACGTGTTGACGCGTCCCCACTTCACATCGGCTGCAGACCCTGGTGGGGCTGGACACTGCGCCTCCTGACTTTGTCCTGCAGGTGAGGGGGGGAGGGAGGATGGCATCGTCCTGCATTCCTCAGAAAGACTGCTCTGGCCACTGCATGAGCAAAAACTCAGAGGGAGTGAGCCCAGAGGCCAGGAACCTGGTCAGGTTTCTACCTAGACGTCTATGCCAATCTTGGACAGGTCTTGGAGAGCAGAGATTAAGGTCCACAGGGTCAGCCATCAGCTGTTTATGCCCTGGGATTTCCCAAGTAATTGGAATAGCAGATGCTTAGTATTTGTTGATTAAGTGAATAAGTAGATGAAGAAACTTAAGAAATTCCCTAGTTTTGCTAGTTACATTCTTTTTCAAGGTAAAAGTTTCCCCGTGGAGTCTGGAAAGGTAGGGAGGGTTGGCCTTAATTTGGGATCAAATAATCTGGAGGATTTGTATGAAGGACTAGAAGCTCTGATACCTGTTGGAGAGTTGGTGGTATCTGGCCAAGGAAGGGATGGTTTCAGTGCATGGGGATTTAGAACTGGGGTGAGAACTCTGGTAAAGATTTGGGTTGTTTAAATGCAAAATGAGTCTTTAATGCTAAATTCCAGCAGCAGGCAGAGTTCAGGATATGCCTAAGAAGTAGACATTTTAGGTCCATAGGGAAGCTTCTGCCCAGTTTTGCAGTGGATTCCAGGCTGCTAGCTTTTAACCAGTAAAAGCGACCTCCCCACAGTGATCTGCTGGCCCTGTACCTCAGGATGAGCTGCACCAGGACCAGCTCTGGAGTGCAGCTTGAGCTCTGGAACCTCCCTGTCTAATGCTCATGAATCCAAATCAGGAGGGAGTTTTTCGCATCCCACCCACCAGCGTCCATTATATCGCCCCCGCTATTTGACATCCTCTTCTGTTTACATTCCCACACCGGCAGTTTCACCCGTGTCTCCTGCAGGGTGTTTAGGTTCTTTGTCATCCACTTGCTGTGTGTAACGTGCCGGAGCTATTTTTAAAAATACCTTATTTTGTCCAAGTATACACTATGCTTAGTATGCCTTGTCATGTCCTAGAAGCCATTTTTTTTAAAAAAGTTCTTTGCAACATTAAGAATAAGTATATGTGTCCATGTGTCTGTTTGTATGTATTGAGAACAGACTTAATTCTGATTTTGAAATATAAGGAACAAAGCAGTGGAGAGTTTGACTCCCGCGGAGAGGAATGAAGAGCCGCAGGAGAGAAGCCTCTCTGGGGCAGCCCTGCGTGGAGACCTACACGCTGCTGCCGCTTCCCTCTGGCCCCCCAAACCCACACATGTGTGTTGAATTCTGTCTACTTTATTTCTCTTTTAAAAATTATATCATGCTCATCCTAGAATTGGGAACCAGAATACCTCATTTTTCAGGTCATAAAAACCCAGCCTCAGAAAGGTCCAGGGGCTTGGCCCAAGCTCTAAGAAGCCCCGCAGTGTTTTTTACTACTTCATGCTCTGGGTCTGGGAGGAGGCTTAACTTCTGAGCTGAGTCAAAGAGTAAAATCCAGTCTGGTGTGGTGGTGCACGCTTGTAATCCCAGTACTTGGGAGGCTGAGACTGTAGGATTCTGGTTCGAGGCCAGCCTCAGCTGCTTAGTGAGGCCCTCCACAACTTAGTGAGACCTTGTTTCAAAATAAAGAATAAAAAAATAGGACTAGGGGTGTAGCTCAGAGGTAGAATGCCCCTGGGTTCAATCCCTTGTACCACACACACACAAAAAAAGAATAAAATCCACCTGTCAATTAAGAAGGAATCTTCAAAAGGTGCTTTTTCAGGCAGAGGGAAAGCCTACAAGCTGCAGCTGCCCCGGACTATTAAGAAAAACAGCCACGTAAGGAGGTATTTTTCTTTAACGTGGTGGAGGTTAGTCCCTGGCAGTGTGGGTCTGTGGAGAGGGAAGAGTGAGGGAGAAGAGTTCCCACACTGACTTCTGGCCTGTGCGCCTGCCAGTCTGCGGGACACAGCTGCTGCAGGCCTTGTTGCATCTCTGTGAGGGTGTCCCTGAGCCTGCAGCGAATGGTGTGGTTCCCGGGTCTCACTGCAAAGGTAAGAACCTGACCACGACAGAGCTTTGGGAATAAAGTATGCTTGGAGCATTAGGAAGAGAAGCATCAGGCAGCTTAAGATAGGATGAGAATATGGATTCTAATTTAAACTCAGGATTATTTTTATTCTCCTCTTCCTCCTTCTCTTTCTCTCCCCCTCTTCACCCCCAGTGCTCTACCACTGAATGTCAGCCCCAATCCTTTTTATTTTTTTTATTTTAGTGTCACTAAGTTGCTGAGGCTGACCTCAAACTTGTACTCCTCCTGTCTCAGCTTCTCAAGTACTAGGATTGCAGGCATGCCCTACCACACCCAGCTAGTCTCTTCAAATCTCATTTGTGATGTTTATTTTGGAGGTAGATTTCACTAATAGCATCATACTGAATAGTCTGTCAATAATGCTAAACGTCAGCCTTTAATAAAAATCAACATTATCTGAGTTGCAAGTTCTCCTTCTTGGTCACCTACTCGTTTAGCAAATTTGAAATAATATTACTTTCTCGATCAGTCCTCCTTTGTCATACCACTAAAATCCCATTGCTTTGATAGTCAATAAAGTTCACGATGCACTGTGTCAACATTTCTAGGTCTAGAAGGCTGAGCTCTTCGGGGGAAAAAAAAATGGAGCTCTTGCCTTCCTCCATTCTTGTACCAGAGACTGTCATTTGTGTCAACTGAGGCAATGCATATGAGAATTGAGAGAACGTACCACAAGCCCCAAGTTCACACAGACTGGGCTCCGTAACGTCACCGGGACCCTTGGTCCTGTGTCGCATCTGTAAACCAGGAGTGGCGGTTATGCCTTCAAGTGGCTCATCGATGCCGGCCAGCTTTAGGTGACCTGAGCCTGTGCACCCAGGTGCTCAGATGGCAAGATGAGTATCACTAATACACCATAAGAATCATGCTTGCCACCATCGTGCTCATTCGTGCAGTTAGGCCTCGCTTCCTTCTCCATACCAACAGGAGTCAGACTAAACGGTCTGCACCATTTCCGACACATCTGACATTTGACTTGTGTATCTGTGTGAATTTTAAGGGTCCACTTGGCATTTTGCATAACTCCGGCCTTGGAGTTGTCATTTGTGTCCACCAGAGGGCACTGGTGTACAAAGGAAGGAGCTCGCACCATGTCCTCCGCACAGAGAGGAAGGTGGGGGCTGCTGCCCAGCTGTTCTCCTCTGCCTCTGGGTCTGATAGCCAGTGGGAGGGACCAGCTTTTGCCTTTTTGCTCAAATATGGAAGGAAAGCAGCAAAACCCGTGCCAGCGATGTGAGGTCACAACACACAACTGAGGTCAGAGAGGTGCTGGCTACACTACGATGGTAAATTCCTGTGATTTGCCAACAATTTTATGTTTGAAATTGAAGGATTTCATAAGGGTGTCTTTAGAATGTTACTTAAACAAATGTATTGATTCAGGACCCCTTATCAACCTCAGAAATCTACCCATACTTGTAAAAGAAGCAACTGTCTTGTGAAAGAGTTTGTTTGGAAATATTAGCTGGATTTCATAATTAACCACTTGCTATTATTAAATAAGGTGTTTGGAATTTGTGCATTCTCCTTTGGAGAACTTTCCTACAATTTCCTACAAATGATATTGACATTTCTGTCTGACGGAACCACTGATAAAGCAAAAATCCTGAGTGGTTGCTTCATAATAGCTTTTTTTTTTTCCAATTTATACTTCTTGAAATATTTTTCTCATACTTCAAACAAACTTTCATTATTTTGAAACTACTGTATTTTGCTTCCTCCAGGTCTTTTTACCAAATAATGTTTATCTTTTACTTTTTGAAATTGTGCCCTGATTTCAAGTCTCTAATGAGAGTTTGCAGTAATCATCACATTTGCTGCTTATTGTTGGCTTAACTTTTATGTTAAAGAATATACAGAGCCAGGCGTGGTGGCGCACGCTGTAATCCCAGCATTCGGGAGGCTGAGACCGGAGGATCCGGGTTCGAGGCCAGCCTCAGCTACCTAGTGAGGCACTCCGCAACTTAGTGAGACTCGGTTTCAAAATAAAGAATAAAAAATAGGGCTGGGGGTATAGCTCGGAGGTAGAATGCCCCTGAGATCAATCCCCAGTACTGAAAAAAAAAAAAAAAAAAAAAAGAATATATAGAACATACTATATAGTTTTTTAAAAGCCTCCTTAGCCTTTCATAAAGCTCTTACAGGGGGTGGACTGGACCCTCGGTGTTACATGCTTCTAAACTCTTTTCAAGTTTAAAATATTTCATACTTGTCTTCTTCATGGTGTTGGCTTGATGCCCAGAGCCACATTCCATGAGGTGCCATGGTCTTGGAGTGTTGAGACATTTCTTTCAGAGGGGAACAGGACCTCTGCTTTATAGTGTAAACTAAGAGACTGTTATACAACAACTCAGCAGTTTTAGATCTGCCCCAAGGCAGGTGGTGAATGCAGCACTACCTAAGGATTCCCTCCCAGTCTTGGTAATCTCCAGAAAGAAAAAGTGTGCTAAGTACACCAGTTAAAAAGCAATGGCATATTTATAGCCTGTGCCATTAAGGAACCTAAAGTTAAATGGAAACTGGCCAGAGATTCTGGATTACGGGTGGGGATGGCACATGTGCTGTGTATTTGCTTCACTGAAAGTAAAATGCTTCACAGAGATACCAAATATTCACAACTCCCCAGGATTATCACCATTCAGCAGGAAAGTAACATGAAGATCAGAGAGGGTAAGGAACTTACCCAAGAGCACACAGGCAGATCCTGTGTCTGTGTGCAGAAGGGCTGTCAATGAAGGGGTAGGAGCGGGCTTTCAAAAGAAGAATCAGAGCAGGGCGTGGTAGTACATGCCCAGTACTTGGGAGGCTGAGACAGGAGGATCACAGATTTGTAGCCAGCCTCAGCAACTTAGCAAGGTCCTCCGCAACTTAGTGAGACCCTGTTTCAAATGAATGAATGAATAAATAGGGCTGGGAGTGTAACTCAGAGGTAGAATGCCCCTGGGTTCAAGTCTCAGTGTAACACACACACACATGCACACACGCGCGCGCACAAGCATACCTTGGCAAAAGATTAGATTGCATTGGCAGAATACAGATTAATCCAGTAAGAATTACTCTGCTAGTGTGACACCAGGTGACTGACGGGATGCTGGTGCTGACACAAAAGGTTCAGAAATGAACTAGAGTCAGGAGGTAGACGAGTAGCTTTGGCCTCAGCCCCCGTTGCCAGGTTTGGGCACCATCCCCACCCAGTCTTCACTTCCGATCTCAGCCGCTGCCAGTTCTACAAGAGTCTTTACAGACCAGGGCCTGCTAAGTTTCACAGCCATCTTATGTACGTGGAATACTAACTTTGCTAAACCCTGAGTAGAAAAGACGTCCTCCGGTTTGAAGGGTGCTGGTGTAGTGCAGTGGAGAACAAGTCGGGCTCCAGTCTACCAGCTGCCTCTCTTTCTCTGGCTAGCTGTTGGCACAGCTGATCTCTCTGTGGTGCAGTTATCAAAGGGCAAGAGATTCTTTCAGTAGCAGTGAACCAGTGGTTACACTGTTTTATGTAGTCATCAGCGGAGACTGTGGCTGAGCTGCTTCCAGGTCGTCCTCCAGACGAATGTCATGCTGGGTATGCCCTGTTCATTCTGCCATCCAAGGTGACTTTGGTTTCTTAGGTACCTTAGGTACCTGCCAGGGGCCGAAGTACCTGCCAGGGGCCCCCCTCCCCCAGTCACATGCTGAAACATAATTTATAATGTGATGGTATTAATAGGCAGGACCTTTGGGAGGTAATCGAGTCTTGAGAACTGTGCCTCATAAAAGAGGCCTAAGGAAGCTGGTTTCACCTTTCTGCCATGTAAGGACACACAGAAGGCACCATCGGTGAGGAACAAGGCCGCAGCGGACGCTGAACCTGCAGTGCCTTGATGTTGGACTACTAGCAGCCTCCAGAGCACCGAGTGATACATTTCTGATGGTATAAATTACCCAATCAGAGGCATTTTGTTACAGCAGCGCTAATGGGCTAAGACAGTACGATAGTTACAAATCTGCAAAGTACTAGTGAGCTCTTGGTACTTTTACAGCAAGTAGGTTAACAAATGTAACCTAAATATTTAGAGTCTTTAGCTAAATTGTTTTAAAGGCATCACCAACTTTGTTTTTTTTCCCCCCCTCTCCATCAGAGACAAAGTGTATTTGATGTAGGGCAAATATTTGTTAGATATTGTCAGTGTTCTGTGATTTCTCAAGTATGAGAACTCCTCGGTCCCAGCTGCGAATTCTAAAACATCAGATTGCACCGTTTTGCTTTCTTATTTAGTGTAGTAAATTTAAACTAGCAGGAACTTTTAAGTAGTTAAATTCAAGGAATGCTTAACTTTTGCATCATCTTTGGTGGTAGAATAAATTCTCCTCCAAGACCAGGGCTGAGATATGTGAGTGTTTTATAGTCTTAGGTTTTACTTATATGTTTTGAATCTCCTAAATAAGAGGTAGAAAAAATTAAAACAAATAAATAACTCTGCAGTTAAACTTGAATTGCCTGAATTGAGAAGTGTGAAGTCTTTAAAAAATATTAAAGTTATGCATGGCCTGAGACCAGAGGATCACAGGTTTGAGACCAGCTTCAGCAACTTAGTGAGACCTGGTTCAAAATAAAAAGGGCTGGAGGAGGTAGAATACCCTTGGATTCAATCCCCCGTACCACACACACACAAAAAGATAAGTTGAACTGGTCCTCTGTGCCCTGATAGCCACCCTCTTATACAGAACCCAGTCAGCGTGGTTGCTCGGTTGTGCATAAAATGAGGTGAGATTTAATTTAATCATTACTGCATGCAATGTTTATACATAGGAGATTTACACTTTGAATTTAAGAGCTGATTAAAGTCCTGGGAGGAAAGCTGATGTAAGATGTAATTACCAAGTGTTAAAGTAGTATCCAAGTATTTCTTCAAAAAAGTTTTCCTGGTTTGCTGATTCCATACGGAGTTTTGACAACAGACTGTGTCTTCATTGGATAGCCCTAAACACTAAGCAAGGCAGGACATTATTTTTATGGAGTATGTGGTTGTATTTCATTATAGGTGCTGGACTGGATTGAGAACCATGGAGAAGCGTTTCTGAGCAAACATACCGGTGTGGGGAAATCTCTTCATCGCGCGAGAGCTTTGCAGAAACGTCACGAAGATTTTGAAGAAGTAGCACAGGTAAAACAGTGTCTTTCACTATTTTTTCTCCTAAATACCTGTGCAGGTGGTTTTGAATTACAATTTTAACCACATCTGAGATGAGTTAGTTTTTGCTGGATGTGGTCAAGCTGATTCAATGAGATTAAACTCTTATTTCAGAGTTGAAGTTGTCACTGCCTAGGCAAAAGCATGCTTTAGTTTCTTGACCTTGGGTAAAATGAGATATACTTGAAACAAATATGTCTTGAATGTTTTGGACAAATCGTTGGCTGGTTTGTGATATTTTGATTTATAGTGGGAGAGTAATAGTTCTTGCATTTCAGTAACAATGGGCTCAGTATTGATCTTGACCTGTTTCCAGTTCTGTTAAGTGTGTGTGCATAGGAAACAGGAGCCAGGAGTACAGTTTAGAGAATGGCATATATGGAGTTGGAGCATTTACTATCATATAGTCCATAAGACATATGACTTTAATCAACACACACACACACACACACACACACACACACACACACGTTATAAGGAAGTAGGGAAAACATTTTATTTTATTTTTTATTTATTTATTTATTTTTGCGGTACTGGGGATTGAACTCAGGGGCTTTCTACCTCCGAACTATTCCCCCAGCCCTATTTTTTATTCTTTATTTTGAAACAAGGTCACACTAGGTTGCGGAGTGCCTCACTAGGTAGCTGAGGCTGGCCTCGAACCCGGATCCTCAGCCTCCCAAATGCTGGGATTACAAGCATGGGCCACCACGCCCGGCTGGGAAAACTTATTTTAAAAAGAAATTGTCTAAGGAGGACAAATCCAAGTGGACAGAATATGGTACAGCTGAAGAATATCACAAGAGTTTTTTTAAAAATGACACTCGTGAGAATGACTAAAAGAAAGACAATGACTTTTCATCAGTAACCATAAAATCTTTAAGACAGTGGAATTGAATATTGAGAGAAAGTAACTTTAAACCTGGAATTCTGTACCCAGCTGAACTATCATTCAATAATGAGGATAAAGTATAGACCAAGACTGAGAGAGTTTACTGCTGCAATATTATCAGAAAAACAAGGTGGAGAGGTACTGTGAGGAGGCTGGAGCGAGGCATATTGTGTTTGGCTCAGATTTGTCGATTTATGCATGTATATTAGCATTTTTGAATGGCCACTAAAAGTATAAAGATAGAAGGTGTTGCTTCCAGATAATTTGAAAGGGAAAAGAAATACAGAAAACCAGATAAGAAAAAATTCAGGAAAATGAGTCTACATGAAGCAAAAGAAATAATGACAATAAAATTTATGGTAGAAGTCACAAGATACAGTAATTTGCCCCAGAATATCAATAATTATGGTAAGTGGAAAATAGATTATATTTGTAAAAGACAGGGGTTCTCAGATTGAATGACTATTTAACATTATGCTATATGTTGTTTTCAGTGGGCACACTTAAAGCAGAAATACCCAGGAAGCTTGAAAATATGAAAGATATTAGAAAAAGATCCATCTGGAAAATATAGCTCATGAGAAAATTAGTATAAGAATATTTCTATGAGACAAAATAGATTTAAAGCATAAAAACATTGTTAGAAATGAAGAGGAGCTTCAGTTGTTAAAGGGAGAGTATCACTATGCATCTAACAATGTAGTTTCAAAATCTGTAAAACAAAAATAAGCAGGATTAAGCCGGTGTGGTGGCGCACACTTGTAATCCCAGCATTTGGGAGGCTGAGACTGGAGGATCCGGGTTCTCGGCCAGCCTCAGCTACCTAGTGAGGCACTCCATAACTTAGTGAGACCCGGTTTCAAAATAAAGAATAAAAAATAGGGCTGGGGGTATAGCTTGGAGGTAGAATGCCCCTGAGCTCAATCCCCAGTACCGCAAAAAAAAAAAAAAAAAAAAAAAAAAAGAGGATTATCCCATGCCATGTAAATTGGTATGTCTTACATGACAACTAAATGTTCAATTATGCACTAGTCAAAGAATTAAAATATGGGACAGAATTATAGGATAACAAATAAACTGTACCTAAGTCCTATTCTACAAAAATGCCTTTAAAAAGTTACCCTCTTTATATGGCTTCCTATATCAAATAAAATTGACAATCTCGGCTTTTCTGCTTTGTTGATCTCAAAAAATGGGTAAGAAAAGCTGGGCATTCGGCAGTTTTGCTGCACACTTTCCGTAACTTAGAAGCATTTCTCTCATCCACATTTCATGTGGTCTCTCTAGTTTCATTTGCTGGGAAATATTTTGCTGCCTTCTTGAGGCAGAAAAAAATGTGGAAATTGTGTTTTTTCCTTTTTTTTTAATTAGATGCACTGCAATTGCTATATTACTGTGCTTTGAGGATGAATGTGAAATTTTGGATCCTATGTGCAAAGACTTTAGGCATCAAAGAATTTAAGAAGCAAAACTACAAATGACCAAGCTCTAGAAGTTGAGGTTCTTGCCTGGAGTCGTGTGTACTTACACATGCCTGCAGACTGAGCTGCCCCTACCTCTTCCTCCTGCTTTGCTGAGCATTTCCCAGCACCAAGCACCAGGGCCTGCTGAATTTTCTCCTGTGTGTCTATCAACCCAGGTGATCTTTCTCCCACGAATCCTTGGGTCGGTCTATCCTGCATTAAAGAAATGTCTTCTATGGCTAATCTTGTCATGGTAAACTTGTGTTCTCAAGTCTAAGACAATCATGAGAGCTCTCCACACAAGTGCTTAAGGGCAGTAAGAGTGAGCAGACTTTCTTCTTGGGAAGTGAATGTTTTTACCTTGAGGATTTTTTTTTTTTTTTTGTGGTACTGGGGACTGAACTCAGGGGCATTCTACCTCCGAGCTATACCCCCAGCCCTATATTTTATTGTTTATTTTGAAAGAGGGTCTCACTAAGTTTCGGAGTGCCTCACTAGGTAGCTGAGGCTGGCCCTGAGCCTGGATCCTCTGGTCTCAGCCTCCCAAATGCTGGGATTACAAGCGTGCACCACCACACCCGGCTTACCTTGAGGTTTTTAAGGCAAGCTAAGGGTCAAAGCAGCATTTGTGTGTTGTGGTCTGCTTCCCACCCCTAGTTAGGAGAAAGACCATTCTGCTCATTCTGCCACCCAGCCAAATTTCAGTCCTTGCCCGTCAGCTGTTGCTCCTTTTCCCTGGGATTCCAGGTTGCCTGACCCTCTTTCCCAAATTCAAAGTTCTTCAGCCCAAATCTGAGCTGTGCATGAAGGAAAACCTTAAGCATAAACACCCTTTGCTCATATCATGGGTATCTGCACCCACATTCCCTCTTTCTGCTTTGCACATAATACCCACCATCTGCCAGCCATTCTGCCAGGCCCAGGGGAGTCTGCAAGGGGCCAGCAGGTGGCCGAAGACCCAGACCTCTTAGCAGGCATGGCTGGCGCCAGAGGGCTTTCTCTGGTGGTACGTGATGTCCCAGCCAAAACGTCAAACTAATAAATTCAGTTAGTGGCAAAGAAAGAAAAGGATGTTAGTCACAGGCTTGGGGTCAACAGCTGGGACTGTTGGCAGCAGAGCCTCATGGTCTGGCCTTCAAGGCTGGGGAACTGCATGCGTATGACCAGTCTCTCCTCTCTTTGGGCCCCTGTCCTTCGCAAACCCACCATCCAGTGTGGGCTCAGGCTCCCTACCCTAAAATATGGCTGCACCTGTGTTTTCTTACTCACTTGTGTTTCAGCTTGTCCTCTACCAGTGTTCCCCTCCGGCCCCACTGCAGTGTCTGGTCCCTTCAGTGGTGGCCTCTGTCTCCAGCATCTTCAGCCTCTCCCTTTCTCAGCTCTTGAAGAACATCACTTGCTCCCGCTGTGTTTTCTAGGTACCAGTTGGTTCCCAGAATTCTCTGCTGCTTTGGCTCTGTGGACGGAGCTGCAGAGAGCTGGCACTCAGCAGCCATGGGCTGGGCCCCAGCTGCTCACACAGCTCCCTTTGAGTGACAGTAGCCAGCCATTTAGTCCACAGGTGTGCCTTGACCTCTTGTTGTCTGGCAGGTGTGAGTCACTGGTAAGCAACAGAATGGAGGTGACCCTGCTGCTGGAACTTTCAAATCTGGAACATGCCAACACCTGTGTGTGCAGATATGACAAAACACAGAAGACACCCCTGACCCTTCTCAGGCTGGTTCTAAAAGGACGTTACTGGTGTGCACAGAGTGGAGG
Source organism: Graphiurus murinus (assembly GCA_004027655.1). Lineage (NCBI taxonomy): Eukaryota > Metazoa > Chordata > Mammalia > Rodentia > Gliridae > Graphiurus > Graphiurus murinus. The sequence goes on along the minus strand of PVLC010002139.1, from coordinate 15,024 downwards.
GGCTTCCTGCAGGATAGGCCAGCATAGATGAAATGGCCTAAATGGCTGACTTGTTCTAACCCTCCCTCCCTGTTTATTAAAGAGCTTTTCAGTAGCATTTTCAGTGGGAGAGATGATGACTGCTTAGGTGGCCCTAGCTTCATTTGTTGAATGAAGAGCATAATGGCTTTAGTTTTACTCTAGCACAGGAGAATGAAATGAAGGCCTTTCACCAGCTTAACTTTGCTGCCCTCTCATCTTCGCTTGCTTTCTGTCAAAATAAATTATAATAGAAGTACCTGTGAACAGTATCTAAGTTCATGCCTTTTTTTATATGTGTATGTGTGGTACTAAGAATTAAATCCAGGGCACTCTATCTGTAAGCCACACCCCCGGGCCTATTTTATTTTTTATTTTGAAGCAGGGTGTGACTAGGTTGTGGAGGGCCTCAATAAATTCCTGAGGCTGATTGTGAAGCTGCAATCCTCCTGTCTCAGCCTCCCAAGTACTGGGATTATAGGCATGCGCCACCACGCCCAGCTTAAGTTCACACTTCACATTTGTGTATTTTTTGGACAGATTGGGCTATCCTTAAAATAGGATCAGGGATTTTTAGTACTTACTAAGGAACCCTATTTCATTTTCTGAAAGATTCACAAAAATAAAGGTTGAGATTTAGAAAGAAGAAATTTCCTTTTTATAATTAAATTTAGGTTGGTGACTTTGTGTCTTGGAGTTGTATTCTGAAGGTCCCTTTGTAGAATTAATTCTAAATTGGCTTTAGAGATTTCAAATTAGCTATTTATTTAATAAAAGATTCTGTCCCAGAAAACTTGTTCTTAAAGTAGCACATTATGGTATGATGAAATACAAAATGGATTAAAAAAGGAAGTAGTGAAAATCTATGGTTGAACTCACTGAAAATGTACTAAATATAGATTTATTATATTAAAAAGTTCTGGGAAGGAGGAACCCAGAAAGAACTTCATGTTTACTTGGTGGAAGCGAGTCGTCCAGCCCAGCGTAACTTCTGCAGGCACCAGACCTCGCTGCAGGAGCCCTGGGTTTCAGCATCTGTTTCAGACACAGCTGGGCCTCCTCAGGAAGCACTGGGATTACTTTTGCACACAATTTTGCAGAGCCAAGAACCTCCTGTGACTGATCTGAAGCCCCATTCCTTTGTTTCTTGCAGCGATTGTGAGTACACCTCGCCCGTTGAGTAAATCCATGCCAGTTGTTTTATACTCACAGCCACAGTGCATTTGCACATACTAGTGTAAAAAAATTTTTAAAAAGGCTTTCCGTGTGAAACTTTTTTGCAAGTAACTGTTGGCAAGGGAGATGCTCTTTATTAGAGATCTTTTACCTTCTAAATAGTTGTCTGCTCCTTTTTGGATTGAAAAAAAAACTGTGATCACAATAGCCAGAGGGTGGCTTGAATGTCATTAATGAACCTTGGGCACAACTCTTCCGTGTCTGCTCTGAGTGCTGAAACTACCTGGCTTCTCTCTGCTCATCCCTTGGGAGTTAAATTACCTTCAAAGACCTAACCTGTAACCGAGTTGTTCTCCATGAGCTATTTCCGTCAGTAGCTTTTTGCATGTGCCATATAATTATTTTGTCTTTCTCAATAACAGTGTGTCATTAAGGAGAGCAGAGACCTTAAATTCACTCTAGATTTTCAGAAGATAAGCAGATGTCTCCACTGACTGAGCTCATTCATCTTTTACTAGGAGGACACTGTGTCAATGATACATGGACATATAGAATGTGGAGCAGAATGCCGCCTCCTTTTTAGCATGCCTTAAATTTCTGCATATCTGCAATAGGCTGCTATTTTGTAGTAAGTCCCATTCTTAATGTAAGGTGTATTATTTTTAGTCTTTTGACGAATTAATAGTAGAAAATTCAGGACAGGTTATTCACTATCAAGGATTTCCTTTAGATTGGCATGTATTTCTGAGCTTATTATTAAGTTCCTAAAACTTAATAATATGACCACTGCTTTCGAATTGTGTGACCATCAGTAGGTTTCTCAATCTGTTTCCCTAGCTGTAAAGTGATCCCTGATACCTTCTTTCACCAGCTTGCTATGATGAGAATACATTCAAAAGAAAAAGAAAAACCAAAGCCTGACACTCAACAAGTGCTGAGAAGAGAGAAGAGTGCCAAGTCCCTGGCCTAGAGCTTTTCCATCATTCGCATTATCCACATATGTGGGTGAACGCTAGCTTTGTGTCTCCAGACCTAGTTCCCAACGATGTCCTGGGTGTATTTATCCTGTGACACACCTTACCTTATTGAACCCAAATCCACCCCACAAAAATAATTGCTATCTCTGGTCAAATGCTCGCAGCTATAGATAGTTTGCTCCAGCTATTTGTCATGCAGAATTTTTCAGGATTGCTCTTGGTGATTTTAGTAGCGCAAGCTGAAGCTGTCCTCTCTGCAACATGTGTTTGTGCTGGGGTGATGGTGGTGAGCTTGCTTCTTGGAATACTATATTTTCCCTCTCTGGGTGAAACACTGGTCTTTGGGAATTTGTGTGCCTTTTGAAGGACAATTTAAATTATCTAGGGTTTTCATTTGCACTGTAGATGTCCTGACCCTTCTTTTGTATTACATTTCTATAGTAGTAAAATACCTCGGAAGATTCCTACCTGCAGACTTTCTTGTTTGTTGTGTTGAAATAGAAGTATTGAGGCCAAGCCGGGCGCGGTGGCACACGCTTGTAATCCCAGCATTTGGGAGGCTGAGACCGGAGGATCCGGGTTCGAAGCCAGCCTCAGCTACCTAGTGAGGCACTCCACAACTTAATGAGACCCTGTTTCAAAATAAAGAATAAAAAACAGGGCTGAGGGCATAGCTCAGAGGTAGAATGCCCAAGTTCAATCCCTGGTACCACCCAAAAGGAAAAAAAAAAGTATTGAGGCCTTGTTTTCCACTTTTCTTCTCTCTTCTAAGGTCAAGAAAACCAGCATTTTCCACTGACTGTAAATACAGCCTTTGGGCATCTTTAGTAAGAAACAGACTGTTGCTGCTAAAGCTTGTAGGAAGCGGCTAAGCGGAGGTGCTGATCTGCTGATCTACCGCTGCCCTACAAATCTCTTGTTTCCGAGTCCTACCAGTTACGCAATTTTAACATACTTCTCCAGAAAAAGAGGAAACACTGTGGGCTCCCACCCTGGCCTTTAATTCTCATGGCGGGGTGAAGGCAATGGCCCAGGGAGAGGCGCCTGGGGCAGGACAGTAGGCAGAAGCGAGAAGTCCAGTCTTTCAGATTTGATCACACGCTGTCACCTGACACGTGCCCCTGTAGGTTAACAGGACTGAATTCCCCTCTGCAGGGGAACCTGGTCAGGCCTTGGTTGCTGGAGCAGTCCCAGGTCTACGGACTGATGTGGGCGAGTCACTTCTCCTCCCGATGGCTCTGTGTCCTCAAGTGGGAAGTGGGATTTGTAAAACAGTTTCTGTGTCATTGGGCTGTTGAGAGGCGGAGTAAGCACTTAAAAGGCAGCATTTATGTCGGGATGGCTTAGTATTAGCAAGTAGAAATCAATGTCTTTCCACTGCTGAAGGATCCAGGCAAGGCCCTGTTTCTGGGAAGACCTGGTCTGGGTTTTAAAGTCACCAGTACTGACCACCCTGCTGGCACACAGTGCTGTGCTGAGGGGAGCCCTTGACTCTTGTGCAATCCCGCTTTATTCGGGTGCCAGATGAGATGTGCAATGAATGACGTCCCTGAATGCTCTTGTTGCCGGTGTGGTGGTGCACGCTTGTAATCCCAGTACTTGGGAGGCTGAGACCGGAGGATCTGGGTTTGCAACCAGCCTCAGCAACTTAGCAGGCCCTGTTTCAAAATAAAGAATAAAAAGTAAGATGGGGGTGTAGCTTAGATGTAGAATACCCCTGGGTTCAACCCCCAGTACTGCAAAAAAAAAAAAAAATGCTCTGTTCAAGCCAAGCATGGTAAAGCATGCATGTAATCTCAGTACTTGGGAGGCTGAGACAGGAGGATTGTAGGTTTGAGGACAGGACAGCCTCAGCAAGTAGTGTGACACTCAGCAACCCAGCAAGAGTGTTTCAAAGACAAAAAACAAGGAAACAAACAAAAAAACTGCGCGGGGTGTAGGTTGGAGTTAGAAAGCCCTTGGGTTCAATTCACAGTATCACCAAAAAAAAGAAAAAAAGCAGTTGTTCCTTTAGCATGTTTATTTTTCAGCATATTTACCTGCTAGCAGAGGTGGAAAAGCTTTCAAAAATCCTGTATTGTTTTGTTATTGGAAGGCACTGTTATCTGAAGATCCGCTTAACAAATGAGAAGTAACTGACTTCAAAACTGCAGTGACAGTGAGTAAGAAAATAGAATTCAGGTCTTCAGAAATGTGTCTGCAGCGCCGCGTTGCATGCCGCTCACTGGGCTGTCAGCTCCTTGAACACCCAGCCACTACCGGGCCTGTCTCAGCGCGGCAGAGCTCGGCAGAGCACCGCTCTGTGGCCACGTGCAACGGGCAGGCAGGGACTCCATAACCTGTCATCCCGGAAAGAGTCACCAAGGTGCAGCCTCTGGCGATCAGAGGGCTGGGTAGGCAGAACATGGGCAGACCCCCAAAGCTGACCTACAGCTGCTCAGAGGAGAACTTGCGCTGAAAGGACAGAGCCTGCAACCAGCAGCCTGCAGCTGGGGAGGGCAAGGAGCTTAATTTGTGCTTTTATGAGATGTGGCAATCCCCAGAAAGCCCTCAGGAGATTCAGGAATTGTTCCATAGGTGAAAGCTGGTATTTAAATCTGTGCTACACACTGACATTCACATCCTTTTTCTTGCACGCACATGCACGCACACACACACACACACACACACACACACATTTTAATAGACTTTATTTCAAAACAACTTTAGATTTTGAGAATAGTATAATTTCCCATACCGTGAGTCCAGTTTCCCCTAATATCTTTTTTTTGTGTGTGCTACTGGGGATTGAACTCAGAAGCATCTACCTCCAAGCTATACCCCCTGCCCTATTTTTTATTCCTTTCTTTCTTTCTTTCTTTCTTTCTTTCTTTCTTTCTTTCTTTCTTTCTTTATTTATTTATTTATTTTGCGGTACTGGGGATTGAAGTCAGGGGCATGCTACCTCCGAGCTATACCCCCAGCCCTATTTTTTTTTTTTTTTTACTCTTTATTTTGAACCAGGGTCTCACTAAGTTGCGGAGTGCCTCACTAGGTAGCTGAGGCTGGCCTCGAACCCAGATCCTCCGGTCTCAGCCTCCCAAATGCTGGGATTACAAGCGTGCGCCACCACGCCCGGCACTCCCCTAATATCTTTAGTATGATACATTTGTTATAATTAATGAACCAACATGGATACGTTACTATTAACTACTCTCAATCCTTTATTCAGGTCCCTGTCATGTCTCTTGTCTCATCCAGGACCCCACGAAGGCTACCAGCCTGCACTTAGTTGTCAGGTCTCCTTAGGCTTCTCTTGGTTCCAAGGGTCTTTTTCCTTGTTATCAGTAACATCCTCATCATTATCACCATTTTTCTAATCCACAGTGTGCAGAGAAAGGAGGCCCCGTTCGCCGAGGGCCTGCTCTCTGCCTTACCTGGTGGTCTCCAGGTGAGACGGGGAGGGCAGGCCTGCCCATGGCCACAGATAGCAGTGACAAGCCTGTGTGGCCTCTCTGACTCTTCCTGTCTTGTCACTCCGGCTGCAGTAGCTTGGTGCTGCTGTTGATCGTATCCCAGTGCTCCTGTGTGTGATGGCTTCCCTGGCCACGGTCATTGCTTGTAGGTTGCCGGGCTGTGCCGTAGGGAATGGATAGGCCCGGGGCCACGCAGGAGCAAAGCGAAGACTGCTTCACCTTGGAGCAGTGAGTCGACATCTATAAAACATGGTTTTGCTGAGACAAAGCTCTTTTGAAGTGAGCAGTTTTTCTGCTTCATGCAGGAATTATTATAACAGCTTCCCGGGACATTCAGTTAAGCATCTGTAAAACCCTTTGTGCTTTTAGATCCTGTACTGAGATTGGGAACTGACTGCTCTGCTAACTATTTCTAATAATTTTATTCCAAAAGATACTTAAACCGCATACATATAAATTTTTTAAGTCCTGCCTTAATTAGTAAATTTTTAGGGACTCTTCAGTATCTCCTAACTCATTTCTAAAGAGTTCTGAAAGACTCTTTAATGGTGCATTTAATAGTGCATTCGATGTACTCCTAAAATTTCCAGAACATTCTTATGAGACTTTGGATAGAACCAAAAAGAAAAGGCCCCTGCCAATGGTCTCCTAGATTGACGGGGAGAAAGTGATGATGCTGGACCTGGCCTCCCAGCAGTGCGTAAACTGGCTCACTGTTTGGAGTCACTCCAACCTGGATTTGATCCTCTTCCGCTACCTGCCGGCTTCGTCCTCGGAGGCTGCGGGCTGCGCCCAGGCCTCACCTCCTTGTCTTTAAAGTGAGCTGCGGTTCGAGGACCGAGTAAGTGGTGTGGTCCACCGTGAGGATGGAGGGCAGCCCCTGTGAGGTTAGTGAACTGAGCGCATGTCACCTTGCGGATTCTCTGTAGACGCCACTTCCCCACCCCCACTGTGACCCTGGAGCCCCTTGCTCTGTACAGGTTAATTAGTGTCATCACTGTTGGGGCCATCCTCACCAGTCAGAGGATATGTTACCCCTTCTAAAATGTTTAAAAACTTGCAGTCCCGTTGGAAGTACAATGCAGAGAGTTTTCCCTTTGCACTGCTTACGTTAGTGTGCACTTCTTACCAAGAAAGGACATTTTGCTGTGCGGCCGCAGAACTACCACCCCAAACAAGAAACTGTCATGACATGGTTCACCTTCTGACTCTCAGACCTCATTGTCTTTTACACCAGAAGTATCCAGTTCAAAATCACCTGTGCTTTTTGTTGTGACACCCCGTAGTGGTTTTGAGGCCAGAGCAATTTCTAGATTTTTCTTGATTTTGTGACCTGGGACGATTCTGGCGCGTTTTGGAGAATGCGCCTCACGTGGGGTTTGTCTGGTGTTCCTCCTGAGTGGACTCAGGTGATACATCTTGGGCAGGATCGTCACAGCTGCTTCTCACGGCATCCTGTTGGTGGCGCAGGATCTCAGTAATACTTTCATTATACAGCGTTCACTTTGATCCTGGGGTAAGGTGTGTCTGCCTGGCTCCTCCCTGGTAAACTTATTCTTTCCCCTTTGTAATTAGTAAGTACTTCATGGGGCAGTACTTTGGAATTCTATAACTATCTATAAATTCTATAAATATCCTGTTCTTCATCCAGTGCTTTTGATTTGCATCAGTATGAATTCTGATCAGTATGAATTCTTAGGAACAAGGGGCAGAATTCTGTGGTTTGGCTATGGCTGTAGCGTGTCCCGCCCCCCAAGGGTTCAGGGGTTGAAATTTAATCTGCAGTTCGAGGTCCTGAGGAGTGGCAAGTTGAACTGACTTGTGTTTAGAGGAGGCCTTTGGAGAGATGATGAGGATTGCATAAGGTCAGTAGGATGGAGCTCCCGTGGAGAGGGCAGAGACCAGAAGAAACATGTGTGCACTCTCTGGCTCTTGGCATGTGATGTCCTGTGCCGCCTCGCGACTCTGGCCTTCACCAGATATGGCCCCTGGTCCTCGCACCTCCAGGACCTTGAGCCAAAATCAGCCTCCACAGTCTGTGGTGCAGTGTTGCTGGCCAGAGAGGACAGACTGAGCCAGGCGTGGTGGCACACGCTTGTAATCCCAAAATTTGGGAGGCTGAGACTGGAGGATCTGGGTTCACGGCCAGCCTCAGCTACCTAGTGAAGCATTCCGCAACTTAGTGAGACCCAGTTTCAAAACAAAGAATGAAAAATAGGGCTGGGGGTATAGCTCAGAGGTAGAATGCCCCTGAGTTCAATCCCCAGTACCACCCAAAAAAAAAAAAAAAAAAAAAAGAGAGAGAGAGGACAGACTAACACGGACGTCCCGTGTGCCCTGCTCAGATCCCCAGCGCCCAGGCCATTCCACCCACTGCAGGGATGCCCTGGTCACCTGGTCAGGCCCTGCCTCCCCGTGCTCTGAGCTGCCTCCCACCCTCTCTGATGAGACCCTCCCCTACTCACCTTGAGGATGTGTTGAGGAGAATGAAGGACCCAGCTTGTTTCTCAAGGGAAACGGCAGACTGGCTTCCTGGGCCTTCCTTCTGTACTGTACTGAAGTCCTCCAGCTGTCTCAGCTGCCAACTCCCTCCCCAGCGATGTGCACTCATAGTCTCAAAGCTCCAACAGAGCTTGCTTATGTGAGGAACACGCTTGTGGCCTTAAATTAATCAAGAATTAAAATAGAACACTGTTCAGAATACTTTACACATGCATTTACACTTGCAGCTCCTTAAAACTCTTATCTACTTGATAGCTGTTTTAGTTATTATTTCCTGTTTCTTAAAAATGTATATTTTTAAGTAGAAAAAAGATAAGTACAAGCCGGGCGTGGTGGCGCACGCTTGTAATCCCAGCATTCGGGAGGCTGAGACCGGAGGATCCGGGTTCGCGGCCAGCCTCAGCTACCTAGTGAGGCACTCCGCAACTTAGTGAGACTCGGTTTCAAAATAAAGAATAAAAAATAGGGCTGGGGGTGTAGCTCGGAGGTAGAATGCCCCTGAGTTCAATCCCCAGCAC